>CAUYRH010014367.1:0-40130 GCA_963574655.1 Perodicticus potto
AATGGAAGAACATACCATGCTCATGGCTGGGAATAATCAACATTGTTAAAATGTCTATACTTCCCAAAGCAATTTACCTATTTAATGTCATCCCTATTAAGATACCAACATCGTGCTTTCAAGATTTGGAAAAAATGATTCTGCGTTATATGGAACCAGAAAAAACTCCGTATAGCTAAGGCAGTTCTTAGTAATAAAAACAAAGCTGGGGGCATCACCATACCAGATTTTAGGCTGTACTACAGAGCCATAGTGGTCAAGACAGCATGGTACTGGCACAAAATAGAGACATAGACATTTGGAATCGAATAGAAAATCGGGAAATGAAACTAACATCTTACAACTACCTAATCTTTGATAAACCAATCAAGAACATACCTTGGGGAAAAGACTCTCTCTTCAATAAATGGTGCTGGAAGAACTGGATATCCACATGTAAAAGACTAAAACTGGACCCTCACCTTTCTCCACTCACAAAAACTGATTCAAGATGGATAAAGGACTTAAATTTAAGACATAAAACAATAAAAGTCCTGAAAGAAAGCATAGGAAAAACACTGGAAGATATCGGCCTGGGGAAAGACTTCATGAAGAAGACTGCCATGGCAATTGCAACAAGAACAAAAATAAACAAATGGGACTCAATTAAACTCAAAAGCTTCTGTACAGCTAAGGAGACAATAACCAAAGCAAATAGACTACCTACACAATGGGAAAGGATATTTGCATATTTTGAATCAGACAAAAGCTTGATAACTAGGATCTATAGAGAATTCAAATTAATCCACATGAAAAAAGTGAACAATCCCATATATCAATGGGCAAGAGACATGAATAGACCTTCTCTAAAGAAGACAGATGAATGGCTAACAAACATATGAAAAAATGCTCTTCATCCCTAATTATTAGAGAAATGCAAATCAAAACCACACTGAGATACCATCTAACCCCAGTGAGAATGGCCCACATCACAGAATCTCAAAACTGCAGATGTGGAGAGAAGGGAACACTTCTACACTGCTGGTGGAACTGCAAACTAATGCAACCTTTTTGGAAGGAAGTATGGAGAACTCTCAAAGAACTCAAGCTAGACCTCCCACTTGATCCTGCAATCCCATTACTGGGCATCTACCCAAAAGGAAAAAAATCCTTTTATCATAAAGACACTTGCACTAGACTGTTTACTACAGCTCAATTTACAATCACCAAAATGTGGAAACAGCCTACAAGCCCACCAAGCTGTGGTATATGAACACTATGGAATACTATTCAACCATTAAAAAAATGGAGACTTTACAGCCTTTGTATTAACCTGGATGGAAGTGGAACACATTATTCTTAGTAAAGCATCACAAGAATGGAGAAGCATGAATCCCATGTACTCAATTTTGATACGAGGACAATTAATGACAATTAATGACATGGTGGTGAGAGAGAAAGATTGAGGGAGGGGTGGGGAAAGGAACAGCAGAGGGAAGGAGCGAGGTGGGTGGGGTCTTGGTGTGTGCCACACCTTTTGGAGGCAAAACACGACTTTAAGAGGAACTTTATCTGACAAATGCAGTGTAACCTGGTTTCTTGTACCCTCAATGAATCCCCAACAATAACGAAATAAATAAATAAAATAAAGTGAGTTATATGAGCTATGGGGGTGTTAGAGGGAAGAGTGAAGGGTGACACCCAGGTTTCTACTTAGGTAACTGAACAAATAGCTGCTCATTCACTAACAGTGGAAAATGTAGTGAAGGAGCTGGCTTGGGGGACAGAGGGTGGCACCCAAGTATGTGTGCATGTGTATGTGTGTGTCTGTATGTGTGTGTGCATACATTCATTGATATGGGTATGGGAGTGAAGACTACAGAAGATATTTGAACTAGGGTTTTGAACTTGGCAGGCATATGAATACAGTAGAAGCTCTGTAAGTTGACCACCTATGGGACTGTAACAAACTAGTCAACATATGGAGGTGGTCAACATAAGGAACTAAACCTACTGTACTGGTACATACATATGGTGAAGTGTTGTCTGTGAAAATTAGGCCAACTCAAGGAGGTGGTCTGTAGAAAGATGATCAGCCATGGAGGTTCTACTGTATATACATAGTCACTGAATCCACTGGAGTGAAGGACATCTTCCAAAGAGAGATGTAGAAGAAAATCAGGAGCATGTGATGTCATGGGAATGAAGAAATGTGAATGTTTCTAAAAGGAAGGGGTATTGAGGAGTGACAAATATATATATTATTAAGAAGTCAAGGTAAATAAAAATGGGAAAGACTTTGAACAGTTTTCAATAAAAAAACGGATTCCGAAGCCAGGTTGGGGAGTAACTACATGGTTGAACAGTTGATAGCTAATACACTTGGTGCTGATAAACTACTGCCAATTAATATAAATTATTTTCTATGCAACAAAGAAATTTATGAATTGAAAATCAAGGCTTTTTATGATTTATATAATCAAGTTTTCCAGGAAGCTACAACTTTTTAGCAAATTGTTTTCTCTTCATTTACCAGTTAGCTTTTATTCAATAGGTGTAAGATATCTACTAGTATAAAACACTGGGCTGATTTGGATCAGGGTAATGAGTCAGATATGTAATGAGATGTCAAGGCATTTTAGGGGAGTTAAGATGTTCTTAAAATACCACACTGTAAAGCAATAAGGGTTATGTGTCACAAATGTGCACTTTGGTTTTACAACCTAAATATGGATAAATACTTTTGTTTGCAAACTCCAAAAAGTCAAACAATCCTCCCAAATTTCTAGAACTATAGGCATGAGCCATCTCTCCCATCCATAATTAATTAATTAATTAATTAATTAATTAATGAGACAGAGTTTCACTCTTTTGCCTCAAGTTGGAGTGCTGTGTTATCAGGGTACATCACAGCAACCTCAAACTCCTGGGGTCAAGCAGGGGAGGAAGCAGTCCCCTTCCTCAGCCTCCTGAGTAGCTGGTACTATAGATACCTGTCACCATGCCCAGCTAATTTTTCTATTTTTAGCAGAGATGGAGCACAAGTGTTACTGCCTTTTCCCAATGATCTTTATTTAAACTTTACACACAAGTAAATTTAGGAAATTAAAAAAATAATAGATATAGGGGTCTAACTCCCAATTTGTATTTTATACATCCAACTATCAAATGAAAACTTGCTGTGACAGAGTGAATATTCAATTATCTATCTATTATCTATCTATCTATCTATCCAGACCAGCCCTAGCATCTCACCATTGCTAGGGCTGGTCTGGAACTCCTGTGCTCAAGGGATCCTCCCTTCTCGGCCTTCCAGAGTTGTAGAATTACAAGTGTGAGCCACTGAACCCACCACCCAGCCTTATTTAAAGGTTTTTAATACAATGTACATGGATTATTGGTTGAAAGCTCCAGTTATTTAATCAGTATTCCTCCACAAGTGTTACTGCCTTTTCCCAATGATCTTTTTTTAAACTTTACACACAAGTAAATTTAGGAAATTAAAAAAATAATAAATATAGGGGTCTAACTCCCAATTTGTATTTTTATACATCCGACTATCAAATGAGAACTTGCTGTGACAGACTGAATATTCAATTATCTATTCAGAGAAGTCTGCATTTTGAATGGAAATTACAAGCTCCAGAGGAAAAAAATCACTGAGTGTTCAGGCAAATGTGAGTCTCCTTTTTTGGCTTCTCCTTGCCTGGGGTCTTAAACTATACCTCTGTTTTCCTCTGTATTTAAAAATTTTTTATTAGGAGAGAATCTGCAATATAATTCATTAGTTTTTGAGGAGTCATGCAATTAAAAAGTTGAGAATCTGCTTAGATGTTGGAGGAGCACAGATTACACTGAACAATCCACCCTTAAAAATTAAATAGAATGTTATAATCATAAATAGCTCTGCCTTGCAGTCATTGCTGTAATTTTGTCTAACATTCATATTGTCATTTGATTAGTTAATCATCCATTTTCAAAGGTGTGAATGTGTTTTCACACTTCTGCTAAGACAGTGTTAACTATGAAACTATAGATAGCAATAGAGATTAATTATCTATTGCACAAGTTCCCACACCTTGTGCTTACCAGATAGAGGAGAAGAGTGCATGTCTTAACACAGGTGTGATTTCAAAAAATGGGGAAAGAATACTTGGTCAAATGAGCTTAAGGCATGCTTTCAATTGACATATCTTTAAAATGTTAACCACATTTACACTTCTAATTTTATTTCATAAAACAATTGATTTCCTGTATGTAACAAGATTTGTTTCCTGAGTGTATTGGTGCATATCTTCAATTATAAATGAGTGAATGAAGTGGAGGCATTTTACAAATGAGTCAGACTGATGGAACTAGAAAATGGAACAGAAACTCTTTATCAGATTTCACCTACCTTTGTAACTTCAATAAGTTAAATCCAGAGATCATGGACTTGTCCTATGAAAGGTTAATTAAATACAGTAAGACTTCTGAGCAGTGAGGTAGCTGAAAATAATAATAATAATGCTGTAAAAATCACTTAACAATTTAATATATATGATATCGTGTTTATAATAATAAGGTCACCGATTGACTTTTGGTTTGCTGCTGCTCCCTTACCCTGAGGATGAGTCTGTCTTTATTTAGGCTCTGGCTCACCACCTCGTGCAGATATGATTTTTCTCTCTCAGGGAGTTAGCTTTGACGTGTAGTATGTCATGACTAAAAAGAAGGATTAGGGGATGGAAGTTGTCTTTAACCATATTCATTTTTTTTCTTTGAATTTCAGATTATTGTGAGGGTACAAATGATTAGGTTACGTTGTTTGCATGTGTTAGGTAAAGTTCAAGTTACAGGAACTTGAACTTTCACCTGTTCTGTAAACCCTTACATTGTGCACATTAGGTGAGAACTTTCCAATCCCCCACTTGCCTCCCCTCCCCCTTTTCGTCCTCTCTACTCCCCACACCTGAATATAATTATAGTTATCTCTCAGTGCGTGCACTTGTTTATCTGTTGGTTTCACATTAGTATTGAGTACATTAGATACTTGCTTTTCCATTCTTGTGATACTTCACTAAGAACAACATGTTTCAATTCCATGTAGGTAAATACAAAAGATGTAAAGTCTCCATCTTTTTATGGCTGAATAGTTCTCCATGGTATACAGATACCACAGTTTGTTCATCCATTCCTGGGTTGGTGGGCGCTTGGGTTGATTCCACATCTTGGTAATTGTGTTCATTTTTAAAATAAAAATAAGCTCCTACTTTAATCCATCATGAAAGACAGCACTTTCTAGATCAACACTAGCTTTCATCTTACACTTTGGTCATTACATCTTTAGTCTTCTTTAAAATGTAAAGCAAGTACTGAATATGAAATAAAATTTACTTCTTTCATTCAGAAAATGTCTCTTTCATTTCATATGCTTTCTTCCTCTTCTTTTTTTTGGGGGGAGGGCACAGGGACTGTGTCTCACTCGGTTCCCCTGAGTAGAGTGTCGTGTGGCAACATCTAGCTCACAGCAACCTCCAAGTCCTGGATTCAGGCAATCTTTTTCCCTCAGCCTCTAGAGTAACTGAGACTATAGGCATGTGCCACCATGCCCAGCTATCATATGCTTTCTTCTTTCTTCACATATGTAGGTACAAGCATTCTCCCAGAAATGGTTCTATATGGCCAGACCCTCAGAGAAGCTTACAAATCTCTGAGCAACAACCTTGTTTTTTAAGTGCTTTCCGTTATAATACATAGCCCCAAATTGTTTCTTCTTTCTCTGTTTGGTTATGATACCAGGCAAGCAAACACCAAGTCATTTGATTTTTGGTAGCAGGAAAAAGAATTCATATTTTGGCTATGGAAAGATAATCATTCACAGGGAGCAGAACTTGGCCCTTGTTAAGGGATTGGTGAGTCGTGTGCCCGAGTGGACTTCCGAATTGCTATGGGTCTGTGACTGCTTTGTACTTTCTGTTCCCTCCCTTTTTGGATGGAACATCTATTCTAATCCTCCAGTGTCTGTCTCACCATTAGAATTAAGAAAACTTTTCTCTTTGATTCCAGAAATAGAATGCAGAAAGATATGAAATAAATGAGTATTTTAAGTTTTTAATAAAAAATTGAGTGTTTAAGTTTTTGAGCAAAATTTAGAGGAAATAGAAAATATGCTGGACTTGCTGGGCTTGAAGCTTAAACTGTTGATCATTCAATGTCTCCTAGTAAAAGAGAGGGTGTCCCAAAAGTTGCCACTAAAGTCACCTTCCATAGGAGAAATGGGAAATTGTAGCTAAATGTACCTTTACCTGCAAAAAATTTATTACAAATTTTTACAAAGCTGATTAAGATGTAGAGAACATGTTGTAAATCCGTTGTAAAATTTTATAGTGGACATTTTATAAATAAAGGTACATTTAGCTATAATCTCCCATTTTTCCTATGTATGGCAACTTTAGGGTACCTTTGGGACACCCTATATTTTAAAGTAATAAACAGCAAGATGATATCCAGAGCTACCAACAGAAGACCATTACCTCAGTACCTGTATCAAGTATGTAGCTGTAAGACCCTTTGTTAAGATCTCAGGAAGATTTGAGGGCAGGCTTTTATAGACCTTCCAGCTAAACAGTAGGCTTTTACCAAGTTCAAAGTTGTTGTCCCACAGAAGTCTTACACATGGCCCAGATATAGAACGACTTGTCTCAGAAAGAAATATGGGTGTGCCTTTACTTACTGACGTTTATTATAAATTGATATAAGAAACCAATAAAATTATTAAAAGACTCAAAACAGCTTGAAATGAAAGAGCAGAGATAGTACAAAATTAATTCCTATGTTCAGGAAGTAGGTTAAGAAAGTTACCTTGCAGCAAACACAGACCATTTTCTTTTTTAGGGAAGTGAAATAATAATTTAGAAAGAAGAGCCTAGAGCTCAGAGGTCAAAGCCAAGAGCCAAAGATAATCATTCACAGCCAATTAGGGATTAGTGAGTCATGTGCCTGAGTGGACTTCCAAATTGCTATGAGTCTGTGACTGCTTTGCACTTTCTGTCCCCTCCCTTTTTGGATGGGGTTATCTATTCTGATATCCAGTCTCTGTCTCACCATTAGAGACTAAGAAAACTTTTCTCTTTGATTCACACATTTTATATTCAACAGGAACTGTACTTGGAGACCTATAGTCAAGGACACTTACCTCAGGATCAGCAGCTTGCCCTGTGCTGTGGACTGAATTGTGTCTCCAAAATTAATGTACTGAAACCCTGACTTCCTATGTGACTATATTTGGTGATAGAGTAGTTAGGAGGTGGTTAAGTTTAATGCAGTCATAAGGATAAAGGTGTAATTCAATAGGACTGTGGCCTTATAAGACAAGAAAAAGGGGGAGATCCACAGTCTTATTAAGATCTCTCTTTCTCTTTGTTATGTAAGCAAGATCACATAGCAAGATCACAGTCATCTGTAGGCCAGGAAGAGAGCTTACACCAGAAACATACCTTCTTGGACTTTGGACTTACCAGCCTCCAGAATTGTGAGAAAATAAATTTCTGTTGTTTATGCCAACCAGTTGATGGTATTTTGTCATAGCAGCCTCAGCTGGCTGATACACTTTGATTTAGATGACAACATTTAATACCTTGAGCCTCAGTTTAATGCTGTAATGGGATAAGGTATTTTTGGCAGTCAGTATGTTTTGCAAGCAGGAAAAATATAAGTAATTTTTTTTTTTTTTTTTTTGCCAGAAAGTGTACTGCATGAATTAAAGCTGACTTAACATTCTTTGGTACTTTTCCATTGAGGAGGAGGCATTCACATCTCTTCTCCCTCTCTGAAACTGAGAAGGCTATAGGAATATTTTGACCAATAGAATACAGAGGAAATACTGCTGTGTAAGCTTTGAACCCAGGTCTTAATAAATTGGAATTTACATTTTCTCTCTTGAAACACTTACTCTTAAAAATCAGTTTCCACAGTGTGAGAAAGCCCAGCAACCTTATGGAAAGAAATGGAGACTTCTGGCTGACAGCTTCCACTGAGCACTCATCTGACAATATTCACCAACCCGTCAACCCTGTGAGAACACTGTTGTTGAAGTGGACCCTCCAGTTCCAAATGAGTAACCCCAATTGATGCTGCATAAAGTAGACATAAGCTGGCTCCACTGGGCCCTGCCAAAACTTCAGATTTGTGGGCAAAGTAAGTGATTTTTATTGTTCTGGGGTACCAAACTTTGGAGGGGTTTGTTAGACAGCAATAGATAACTGGAGCATTATGATCGATACATGGTTTAGTGATCTATTACTGAGTTGTTGATTATTCTTTCTGCTTCTGAAAATTAAATTATCTAACCATTCATGCTAAAAAGTAAGATGAAATAAATGTGAAAAAGCTGAGAAATAAATATGAAAAATCAAGAACATGGGTAGAAAGAGAGACAGGAATGAGGCTAATGCAAACTGCATACTACAAAATCCTAAATGTGTAAAACGTTTTGTCAGTTCCTGATAAAGTTAGGCATACATCCAACCTATGACTCAGCAATTCCATTTCTAGGTTTATACCTAATGAATACCGAATGAGGACAAATGTCCACCATAAGACTTAAAGAGTGCTCTTGGTAGCTTAATTCATAATGATCCTCAAATGGAAACAATGCAAACATCATTCAACAATGAAAAGAACCAGACAGAAAAGACTACACATTTGTGATTTCATTAATATTAATTTTAAGAGCATGCAACTTAAGTTATGATAATAGCTTAGGTTCCAGTAGTAGCTGGCTCTCTTTGGAGGAAGAGGAAATGACTGGAAAGGGTCACAAAAATCTTTTAAGGTGACGGAATGTTTTACATCTTGATCTGAGTAATGGTTACAAGGATATATACATATGTAAAATTAATGTTTTATATAGTAAATGTTAGAACATTTGACTGTGACATTATACCATAATTATAAATAAATAAATTGGAATTGTACCAGAAGACCCATGCGTGGCTATACTCTACTATTTGCATTTGTTTAGTGTTTCATTATTCTTAGGTCAGTCATTAGGAGAGTATAACAGGGTCTCTTTGCCTTTTCTCTGTACCTATATATTGGCTAAGAGGGAGCTGCATTTTGGTATAAGTAAGCCCTTATGCTAATCACGTAATTCAATCAGTGCTTTTGTATTTCTTATTTTCTGTTAGAATGCACTCTCATTTCTTATTCGTCTTGGAGTTTATTGCATTATATTTGTCTTGGTATTTCGCTTTTGACTTTCCTCCATTTTGAAATTTATCACTTTTCATTATCACTTTTACTTCATAATCTTTTAATGTCAGCATTTCCCAAAGCAAGTTTCAAATCACAGTCTAACAATTCATAAACAGTTAAGCCATATTTATTTATAGCACTCATTGGCATTATGCAAATTAACTCCACATGTATAGCGCAATAGCTATGATAACTAGGAAAGGTAACATTACTTTATATATTAAATTAAATGACATTTTATTTTCAAATTGGTAATTAAAGACTTTTTTCTTCTTTTTTCTCTTTCTTCCTTTGCGTGACACAAATTCACTGCATATTGCATGTTCCAAATTTAAACCTGACACCTAGACAGAAACTGACAAACAGGAAAACAGCAGAAAGAGGCTCTTCCTACCATATTTGATACCATCAAAACAGACATATTTTGTAAAATTCTTTTTCTTTTTGGGAGGGGCAAAAAGGAGAAGGATAGCAACAATGTATATGACTATGTTATTTAAAACAGTGATTGTACAGTTAATGCTGTCTCCTCCATACTTGTTTGATAACTTGGTCAGGATCAAATCCTTTACTATGATTGGATTCAGATTATTTAGCTCTTAGATACTTTGCCTGAAGATTTATAAACCAAAAATGATAACGAAAGGCATTGTGTCCACTTTAGGACAAGCTTCCTGGGCCTTAGAGGAATCAGTGTCCGTGTGAACCAAAAAGGCTTCATGACTTCATACATGAACTTCAAGTCAGTCCCTTACATACAAATGCTTCCAGCGTTTATGCAAAAGTGAGACCTAGAAATAGTCCACAGTTTAGGTGTGAAACTTAGGATGTTTTATAACTAGCCACATAAGCTACCCTCAACTAACTTTTTTGATTAGAATTTCTTACTGTAAAAGCAGTACATTCTGTTTATAAAAATTGAAATAGTACAGATGCATGTTTTATAAAGAAACTCCCTACCCCTCTGTACCTCTCACCTTAACTTTATTTCCCCACGAAGTACCAGTTTGTGGGAATCTTTCCATTTCATGTATTTCCCACTTAAATATAGCATGTATCTATGTAAGAAGCTCTCTTTTTCTCTTTATCCAAATGAAGTTATACAATACATACTATTCTAAAATTTACTTTGTTCACTTACACATATAATCTGGGCATTTCATTTTGCTACTAATACATAGTAAACTATCTCTTTACACATTTGAAATAAAAACATTTGTAATTAATTTTTAAATTATTTTTACTCTTCACAAATATATTATCATGGTAGAAATGGAAATCTTATAGGGGGAGCTAAAGTCCTTATAAATGTCTGCTTTGAGTTTCAGCCTCTATCTTCAATCACTCTCCAGTTCACTGCTGTAAGCATCTCTGTAAATGTCCTTCCAGACTTTATTCTTTGCGTTTATATAACATTATTATAAAATCATAATAATTCATAGAACTTTTTTGGGGTGTATTTGTTTAACAATAACAGAATCCCACTATATATATAATGATTTACCATGTTGTTTTTTCTCAACCACTTGGCCTGGCGATCTGTGCATGTTAACACAAAAAACCTACCGTCATTCTTTTAACTGATATTATAGTACCTTTTGTTTAGCACCTCCCTTAATGATGATCATTTAGGTTGTTTCTGGGTTTTTTATTCATGCTTGCACATAATTTCATATAACTCTATCAACTTTTAACATAGTTCCTTATACATAATGATTTTATAAAATAAAATCAATTGTATTTATGCATTCAAGGTAATACCTGTCTACAAAATTTTGTAAAGAGAAACATAAACATGTGATAGAGAGAAATAAAGAGGGAGCCTTCAATTTCTTTTAAACCAACAACTTTTCTGACTGATAACTTCCTGTCCCTTTTAAATATAGGAATAATGCTTCCTAAACCTAGAGGGTGCCTTTTATGTATAGCATTAATTTTTGTGGGAGGCCTAACCACAAAATTATACACATAATATTTATATGTCTCCTGAGAGCCATCAAATCATTTTCATACCCTGCATTAATGACTTCATTTAATTATTCATCAAACAATAATTTATTGAGTGCTTATGATATTATTAAGTGATATGATAGAAATATAATGATGAGAAAAAACAACCTGGACTCTACTCTCATGAAAATTGTGGTCTGTTGTGTTACACAGCTATTAATCAAATAATCAAATGGGGGTGGTGCCTGTGGCTCAAAGGAGTAGGGCGCTGGCCCCATATACTGGAGGTGGCAGGTTCAAACCTGGCCCCAGCCAAAAACTGCAAAAAATAAATAAATAATCAAACAGTGTTCAGCTCTGTGAAGGGAAGGTATGGGATGCTGTGGCAGTGTAACAAGGGCAGTTCTTTGGTGAGTTTCTGGTCCAAGTGGTAGGAGAAGTATTCTTGAGGAAAGGATATTTGAATCAAGATCTAAAGGACCAATGAGAGTGAAAATAAAGAGGGGCGTGGGTAGAAATCAAGTGTGTATTAGTTCCTTATTGCTGCTAAAACAAATTGCTACAAATTTAGTGACATAAATGAACTCAAATTTATTTTCTGACAATTTTAGATTTAAGAAGTTTAAAAAGGGTAGGTAGGACTACCTCCTTTCCAGAGGCTCTAGGAGAAAAGCTGTTTCCTTTTTTCAGTTTTTAGAGCCTGTTCACACCCCTTGGTTTAGGCCCTCTTCCAGCAATGGCAACACTCTGACCTCTGTGTCTGTAATTATATCTCTTTCCCTCTATCTCTGACACTCCTACTTCCCTCTTATCAGGATCTTTGTAATTACATTGGGCCCACCCAGGTAATCTGAGATAATTTTCCCATCTCAAGATCCTTAACTTGATCAAATTTTAAAGTCCCTTTGTTTGTCCTATAAAGTAACATATACACAGATATTGGAGATTAGGACATAAACGTGTTTGGGGGCCATTATTTTGTTTACCACAGAGTGTAAGGCAGAGGGAACAGCATTAATCAAATCCCTAAAATGGACCTTCTTTCATTAGAGACACAGAAAGGCCGTTGTAGGCAGAGTGTCAGAGCAAAAAGGGAGATTGGGTGGAGTAAAAGGTCAGAGTGGGTCTTTCAGAAACCTGTAGCCTATTTCTAAGATTCAGGTCTATAATTACTCTAGAAGCTCTCAGACCAATGGTTCTCAACCTGTGGGTTGCAACCCCTTTGTAACAATGAAAATACATCGTGTGATTAGGAAAGTTGAGAACCACTGACTTAGACACACCTCTATTTATCAAGAAAAGATTACCTAAATAAACATTCATGGTTGTTTCTTAACTGTGATGCTGTGGAGTTCAAAAAATCTCAATTAAAATTCATAAACATTCAATCTCATAAAATGGAGGTAATAATGGTACCTGCTACTTAGATTTGATGTGAAGAAAAAGAGCTTGGGCTCGGCGCCTGTGGCTCAACGGGCTAAGGCGCCAGCCACGTACACCTGAGCTGGTGGGTTCGAATCCAGCCTGGGCCCGCCAAACAACAAGAAATGGCCGGGCGTTGTGGCAGGCGCCTGTAGTCCCAGCTGCTTGGGAGGCGGAGGCAGGAGACTCGCTTGAGCCCAGGAATTGGAGGTTGCTGTGATCTGGGATGCCACAGCACTCTATCCAGGGTGACAGCTTGAGGCTCTGTCTCAAAAAAAAAAGAAAGAAAACGAGCTTGATTCACGTAAAGCACTTACAACAGTGTTTGACACATATGAAATACTATATAAATATTAGCTGTTATTACCTCAGTATATATACTGAAATCTTACTCTCCACAGAGTTGGGTAATTACAATGTGATTCCTTCTCTTAGCTGCAGAAGATTTCAGTATATATACTTAGGTAATAACAGCTAATTTATATAGTGTTTCATATGTGTCAAACACTGCCTGTGGCTCAGCGAGTAGGGCGCTGGCCCCATATACCTAAGGTGGCGGATTCAAACCCGGCCTTGGCCGAACTGCAAAAAACAACAAACTAGCCGGGCATTATGGCGGGCGCCTGTGGTCCCAGCTACTCAGGAGGCTGAGGCAAGAGAATCGCCTAAGCCCAGGAGTTGGAGGTTACTATGAGCTGTGTGAGGCCATGGCACTCTACCGAGGGCAATAAAGTGAGACTCTGTCTCTACAACAAAACAAAACAAAACAAAACGTCAGGGAGAGGGTACAAAAAGAAAAAAAGCAGTCACCTAATTGTGTTCCCTGGTGAATCTAGTTCAAATGGACAAGACGGAATGAATGCATAATAGAAGAAATCAAGCACACTTTGAAAATCTCTGGGAATTCTCAGATGTCTTTGTTTACCCATGATGGAGATGAAAATTGTAGTGCAGAGAACTTTGGACCGATGGTGTATTATCAAAGGACAGGGAACTGGTTATTCCAGCTAAACACTTAAGTGCTGTCACACTAATGTGACAGAGAAAGACACTCAAGCATAGATATGGGGCCATTTTAGTCAAGATAAATACTCCAATATGTTATAGTCAGGCGGAAATTTGTTAAGGCACACAGGCATTGTTTGAAGAAACCTCCTTGGAGTACTTTGACCCCCAGACCCATCTGTCATTGGGGCTGAGAGCTGCTGCCTGTCTGGGTGGGGATCAACACTCTAGGCAAAACCTGCTTTTGCAGTCAGAAAAGGTCCTCATGCTGTGGTGAGGCAGGAGCCCCTGAGCTGTAGCCACGTGCAGAATGGAGAGTGCCAAGGTAATAAGGTCATTTGCCATATGCATCTCAAACTTAACATGCTTGGCATCTACTGCATATATTGAAAGGTAGATATTATGACTTAAATGTCATGATCAATTCTTTATTTGCATATGTAACAATGCCACTTATAACAATTTTTTCCTCTTCTGCATCATCAAAATTTTCTTCTGAACTAAATTTGTGTTTGCATCAGTATAAAAACATGATCCAACATTTTCCCCATCGTGATTTCACTTCCCCCATTAACTGATGACTGATTTCCCTTTCTCTTATAGCAAGCTCCTTGAAAGCAATTTTTATACTCCATATGTCTATTATTTTCCTATTTTCTAGAATCAACTAGTAACATTTTTTTTCTATAATTGTTCCAAAAATAAGTAATATCAAGGTCATCAATAACCTCTGTGTTAATAAACCCAATGATCAATTCTCAGTCCTTATTTTCCTTGATTTATCAACCACAATTGACATAATAGTACAATTTCTCCTCTTGATATACATTTCCCCCACCCCACTTGGACCTTATATTTTTTTGGTTTTCCTCCCATTGACTGACTTCTTGTTGTGTGTTTCTTTTGCTAAATCTTTGGTGCCCCTCCTCATCTCTCTAACTTCCAAATATCGGAGCCCTGGGATCTCTTCTCTTTTCTAACTACACTTTGGTATTATCAACTAGCCTACTGACTTCAGATATCATCTTCATGCTTATGACTCCCAAATTTATATCTTCAGCCATACTTTAAAACTCCACTTCATTTCAGGGGGCTCTTACTCCTGGACAATTATGCCCTCCATCCTCCACCCTGGGAAATAGTTAACAATGCCCGGAGACTTTATTCTTGTCACATCTGGGGGGAAAGGTGGTACCTGCATTTAGTGGGCATAGGCCAGGGATATAAGGTATCCCTACCTGCATTTAGTAGGTATAGGCCAGGCTAGTAAACATCTAACAAGCCATGAGACAACTCTCTACAGCAAAGAATTATCTAGCCCTGTGTCGATAGTGTTGAGGTTGAGAAAGTCTGCTTTATATTCACAAGTATACATTTAACACTTCCACATTAATGTCTAGTGGACATTTCAAACTTAACACATCCCAAATTTATCTGGGGCCATCCCTCAAACCTCCCTTTTCCACATTCTTTCCCAGCTCAATTAACGGCATCTATACTCTTCCAGTTGCTCAAGCCAAATTAAAAAAAGTGGGAAGCATTCTTGGAAACTCTCTTACCCTTGACAGCCAGTCCATCTGCAACCATGGTGCTCAGTCTTGAAATCTCATCACCTTACTTCTACCATTCACCCAACGTCATCTATTGCTTGAATTATTCCCTTTATTTTCTAAGTGTTCCCTCCTCTCTCTTTGCTGCCCTCTAGTCTCCCCTCAACCCAGCAGCTAGTAATCTATTTCAAATATATGCTAAGTCATGTCACATTTGCTCGAAACCTTCTAATGGCTTCCTTTGTCACTCAGGGTAAAAGTCAAATCTTTTCAATGACTTAAATGCCTTATTTGGTCTGTGTCTTCCTTTTGCTGATCTTAACCCCTTTGCTCTTGCCCTTACTTAGCCATGTTGGCCTCATTTGCTTTTCTTTAAAGATAGCAGACATGTCCCCACTTCTGGGCTGCTCCACAAATAAATGGTCTGCCTAGAATGTTCTTCCAAGGATTTCTCATGGCTCCTCCATTACTTCCTTACAAGGCTTTACTCAGATGTCCCTTTTGGGAGGAATAATTCCCTGGCCAATTATTTTAAAATTGTGCCCCCCTTCCAACACGTGCTATGCCCCTTCCTTATATGATTCTTTTTTCTTCACTCTGTTCATCAGTTTCCAATAAATTATGTAGTTTAATAATTTGTCTCATTTACTTTCTGAATTTTTCTGGGAGAATGTTAGTTCCATGAAGTCAAGTGGTTTGTTTTGTACATTGCTTTACCCACAGTTCTGATAAACACTTATTCAGTAAATTAATTAATAAACAAGGAAAATACAGAAAAGATTACCTAAATGAACGTTTATTGACTGTCCATGATCAAGTGGTAATGTCTCAGATAGTTGAAAATAGTACTTTGTGGATGCCACTAAATGTACCCCTCAAACACCAGTTGGCATCAAATGATAGGGCTCGGAGTTTTCGACCTTTTCTGCTTTATTCTCAGAAAGTCTGCTTTATTCTCATATTCACAAGTATACATTTAACACTTCCACATTAATGTCTCAATGAGAATTTCTCCATACCAACCAAGCACAGACTATTACATTCCTCGCTATTTTGTAAGGTTCTGTAGTCATTGGCTTCAGATTTTCCCATGGTCTTCATAATTTCTCTTGATCATTTCTATCTTGTATTTTTTCTACATTCTGTTCTAAGACCCTCAGTATCTGAATCTGGCCAACTCTGTTTTTGTCAAAGAAAATTGGTTCTCATGTCTCACCAAATCTTATTTTTTTTGACTGCTTTCTGCCATCTTGTATTGATTCATTATTTAGGCCATGGTGCAAATAATTCATGGTTACCTGACTCCATCATAAGACTACAGCAGAAAAGTTGGTTGAATAGACTTTCAGTGATTATTCTAGCTTCTAGCCCAGTGTTCTAGCATCTAGCAATTATTAGGTGTTCCAGAAATATTTACTAAATGAATGAATAAACAAATGAATAAAAATAAACATAAAGCACAAGTTTAGTCTTTAAGTTTACATAAAGTGCATAAAACACAGTATTTTAAAGCAGTAATCATACATTTTAATGACATCATTACCAGCCATGCTGCCTTGAAAAGAGAGAATAAATGTGTATAAGTGGATATTTTTGATATGTCTGAAAATAAAGCAGAACATATGCAAAGCAGAACAACAGTAGGTAACACAGCCATCTGCAAGTCAGCACAAAAAAAGGTGTTACCAGATTTAATGCACAAATGATAAACATTCAGTAAACCCTTGTAAGTAAATCGCACAGTCTCATAAATAATAAAGCATAATCCGCATTTAAATTGTATAAGTAATATTGCACTTTACATTTAAGATACGTTGGGTCAACTGATTTGATTTATTGCTCAACACTCAGGAATGGGTACCTACTGTCTTCAACATTCACAGTTTTTATGGCGTAAGTTTGATTACAAGAAGGGAAATAAGTATAGTTTTACATTTTGGCTCTGTCACCATTGGTAGAGTTTCATGGTGTCACACAGCTCATAGCAACCTCCAGCTCTTGGGCTTAGGCGATTCTCTTGCCTCAGCCTCCCGAGTAGCTGGTACCACAGGCACTCGCCCCAACACCCGACTATTTTTTTGTTTTGCAGTTTGGCCACGGCTGGGTTTGAACCTGCCACCTTCAGTATATGGGGCCAGGACCCTACTCAATGAGTCACAGGTGCTGCCTTGGGCATGTTGTTTGTCATCTACTAGTTTCATGTTAGTATTGGGCACACTGGATACTTACTTTTCTTGTGATTCTTTACTAAGGAGAATGTTCTTTAACTCCATCCAGGTTTATACAAATGATGGGAAGTCTCCATCTTTTATGGTTGAGTAGTATTCCATGGTGTATGTACTCCACAATTTATTAATCCATTCATGGATTGATGGACGCTTCAGTTGAATCCACAGCTTGGCCATTGTGAACTCAGCTCCTACAAACATTAGAGTGAAAATGCCCTTATGGTAAAATGAATTTTTTTTCCTTCCTCTGGAGATGCCTAGTAATGGGATTGCAGAATCAAATGAAAGGTCTACTTTTAGCTCTTTGAAGATTTTCCATACTTCTTCCCATAGAGGTTGTATTAGTTTGTAATCCCATCATCAGGGTAAAACATCTCTCCAACAGTCACATGCCAACATCTGCTATTTTGGGACTTTGTGATGTGGGCTAATTTCACTGGGATTAGGTGATATCTCAGGGCAGTTTTGATTTGCATTATTCTGATTAGGGGTGATGAGAAGTTTTTCATGTGTTTTTGGCCATTTATTTGTCTTCTTTGGAGAAGGTTCTGTTCATGTCTCTTGCCTAGTGAGATACAGATTGTTTGCTCTTTTTTTTGTTGATGAATACAAATTCTCTGTAGGTTCTGGCTATCAGCCCTTCTTCAGATTTGTAACATGGGTTTTTAAAAAATTTTTTTTTCATAAAAAATATACTAGTTAGATGCTTTGTGTCCACAATAAGAAAAAAATCCCAGCTTGGCAGCTTTACACAATTGGAATTATTTCATGTAACAAGGATTCTAAAGGCAGAGCAGCTCCAGATTTGGTGCAATTAGAGCTCTAGGTCTTCTTGGGGATTCTCACAGCTCTGCCTTCCTCTGCTTTGATGCTGCCTGCCCAAAATCTCCACGTATTTTTATAAGAGGAATGCAACAGTTCTGGAATATCATCTAGACACAACAAAATCCAGAGACTGAAAATAAACTGGCTCTAATGTCCCCTAGCTGAATGTCTTTCATGTCTCATTGGCCACCTGTTCATGCCCAGAAGCATGAGAATGCTGTGATTGATCCAGACCATGCAGAGCTTTTCTCAGGGCAGGGGTGGGCCAACCTTACTTGACGTCCATGTCACTGATAGGAGATTGGGAAATTTAGAAAAGTTAAAGTCATGTAAATAAGAAAGAAGACAATAGCCATTAGGAAGATAATGGTCTCAGTTTTGGCACCCCCAGGAGTAGACCAGAAACAATGTCCATTGACCCTTGAACAACACAAGGATTATGGGTCTTGACTCCCCATCCAGTCATAAATCCAGATATAACTTTTGAATCCCCCCAAATTAAATACTAAGAGGTTACTGTTGCCTGAAGTCCTTACTGATAAATATAAACATTAATTAACATATATTTTTGTTATTATCTATTATATACTGTATTCTTACAATAGAGTAAGCTAGAGAAGATAAAATGTTATCAAGAATATTATAAAGAAAAGAAAATGTATTTAGTACGCATTAAGTGAAATTAAATTGTCATAAAGACAGCCATCCTGCTCATCTTCTCTCTGAGTGGGCCAAGGAGGCGGGGGCAGGGGTGGTCTTCCTTTCTCAGGGGCAGCAGGGGCCAAATAGATGGGGAATGTGGAAAGGGAGGCAGGAGAGGCACACATGCTTCCTGCAACTTTATGGAAATACATTGTAATTTCTGTCTGACCTTTTTGCTTTTTCATTTCTCTAAAATGTTCCTAGATGGAACCAATCCTTCTACCTCCATTTGCTTTAGTTGCACTGCCTATGTCACAGAAGAACCCATGTCATCAAAGAAGTCAGAAGCAGTCTTGAAAACCCGAACCCTTCTACCGCATTGTCTGATGTCAATTTGTTTCCTGGCACTGCTCCTTCTTTCTTCTTCCTCATTGTCTGGCACTAGTTTGGAAGTACTCACGTCCATCAGGTCATCTTTTGTTAATTCTTCCGGTGCAGTGTCTATTAGCTTTTGAATTTCTCCAAGATTCATATCTTAGAAAACTTCACCTCTCCCACCTTTTTTGCAATATCCACAATCTTTTTCATGATTGATTGGCTGTGTTGTAAATCCTGTGAAGTCATGCACAACATCTGAACACAGTTTTCTCCAGCAGGAATTTATTGTTTCAGGCTTGAGAGCTTTCACAGCTTTTTCTATGATAATTATGGCATCTTCAATGGCATAATCTTTCCAAACTTTCATGATAGTCTCCCTATTGGGATTCTCTTCCGTAGTGTTGACAATCCTTTCCATAGGGCACTATGTGTAATAAGCGTTAAAGGTCCTTACAACCTCCTGATGTAAAGACTGATTTAGAACTGTGTTTGGGGGCAATTAGTATACTTTGATAACTTCAGTACTGAACTCTTGGGGTGCTGGGTGACTGGGGGAGTTTTACAATGTCCAAAGAATTTTAGAAAGCATTTCTTTATTGGTAAGGCACTTTCTGGTTTCAAGAACAAAGCATTGATGGAACCAATCCAGATAAGGGATTCTCAATGTCTACTCCAGTGATTTTCAACTGGTGTATTGCTGCACACTGGTATGCTGTGAGAGGATCTTGGGTGTGCTATGAAAAATGTTAAAGATCATCAATCAAACTATTTTTGAAACAAGTTCAAAGCACAATAAGTATATTCTTTTTTTTACTCTTTTTTTTTTTTATCTACATAATTTAAGTGTGCCATGGACGTTTAACTATAGGTTCTAGTGTACTATGAGATAAAAAAGGTTGAAAAACACTGGTCTAGGTCTTCTTTTTTGTATAACCCAAATACTGAAAGCTGGTGTTTATCTTCTCTTTTCAAGACTTTGAGGTTAGCAGCTTTAGATAAGGGCAGTATTGATCATAAACCCGACTGTATTTACATAAAACATTAGAGTTAGCCTATCCCTTCCTGACTTAAATCCTGGTGCTTGCTTCTCCTCCTTCCTAATAAATTTCTTTTTTGGTGTGCTTTTGCAGAATAGGGCACTTTTATCTGCACTAAAAACCTATTCAGGGTGATATCCTTTTTCCTTAATGATTTTCTTAAGGGAATATAGTCTTGGAATTCATCTGTTGCCTCTTGGTCAGCAGATTCTCCTTGTTTTGGATATTTTGAGCCAAATCTCTTTCTAAAATTATCAAACCATCCTTTGCTGGCATTAAATTCTCCAGGTTTAGATCCTTCACTTTCCTTTTGCTTTAAATTTCATATAATGACTTTCCTTTTTTTGTGAAGAATATTACAGTCTACAATTATTCCTTTCTTACTATAAACCTGCACCCACATAAAAGCTGCATTTTCAATATGAAATACAAAGGTATTTTACAAAAAGTGTAAGGTTTTCTTGCCTACTGGCACAGCTACAGTGACAACCTCACAATTTTTTTCTTGTAATGGTTTTTACTTTGTATTCATTTATCTTGAAATGGCTGGCAACCATACTAGCAGACCTTAATCTATGGTATGTATCAAGCAATTCAATTATTTCTTCTAATGTCATGACTTTTCTCTGCTTCCTGGGAGCATTTCCAATATTACTAGCGGTTCTTTGTGTGAGCCCCCTGGTGTTATTCAAGGTTTAGGGTATTGCACTATGGAATAAGAAGATAAATACACAAGAACCACAAAAGAGCAATTTTTACTGCGATATGCAATTTGCTGAAGAGATGAGCTGCTCACTCAGAGATGAGAAGTGTCAGATGGTGTTTTATTTATTTACTTTTGTGGGAGGGCAAGGAAAGTGACTTTTATTCATAGAGCCAGAAAACTGAGAAGATTATGACCAGTGTTCTAAAAAACCATCTTAAGTTATTATGAACTTCAGACTCTTTTCTCTGTTAAGGGAAGCTGTAAGAAGAAACCAAGGACCATAGACATCTCATTTGGGTATCAGTGAGGGTCTGATGAGGTTGTAAAACTTCTTTGTTCTTCATCAGTTAATTTTGGAGGCCTCAGGTCACAATGTTCTTATAAATCTGCCTACCTGTTGACAAAAATGAAAGAATTATTTTGTTTGTTTGTTTTTTGTTATGTTTCATGATTCATTTTTTGTGTTGTTGTTGTTTGGAATTCACTGAGGGTACAAATAATTAGGTTGCACTGACTGCATTTGTTAGGTAAAGTCCCTCTTATAATTGTGTCCCACCTCCAAGAGGTGTGGCATACTCCATAACCCCCCTGCCCCTTTTACATCCCCTCTCCCCACCCCCTCATTTCCCTACCGACCACCTTGAATTGATTTGAGTTTTTCTTTTATGAGGATATGTACTAGATCATCTACTGGCTTCACATTAGAATTGAGTACACTGGATTCTTGCTTCTCCATTCTTGTGATGCTTTACTAAGAAGAATGTGTTCCAACTCCATCTAGGTTAATACAAAAGATGTGAAGTCTCCATCTTTTTTAATGACTGAATAGTATTCCATGGTATACATATACCACAGTTTGTTAATCCATTCCTGGGTTGGTGGGCATTCAGGTTGTTTCCAAGATTATAAATTAAGCTGCAATAAACAGTCTAGAACAAATGTCCTTATGATAAAAGGATTTTTTTTCTCTTTTGGGTAGATGCCTAGTAATAGGATTGCAGGATTAAATGGGAGGTTTAATTTGAGTTCTTTGAGGATGCTCCTGAAAGAATCATTGTTGAGACCAAGAGTTCCTGCAGTTGGAAGTGCATCAGCTGGCAGTGCAGCAGTAGCAGCTGGTGGGGGCTCAGCATGGAGCCCTTTCAGTATCCAGTGTATCAGTGTAAACTAGCAGGTCCAATGTGTGCATCTGCAGGGTGCTGCAGACTTGTTCTCCACCACACAGGTGTAGTGATCATGTCACATGGTAGATAATCCCAACATTTGAACTCACTATAATAGCAGGTGGTTACAAAATTACTGTAATAGTACATTTGTTTACATTTCTCTCCACTGAGAATGGCACTATGTATGGTCTGTGTCTATGTGTTTAAGCTTTGATAACATAAAACATTTTCATAATAGATTTGTGTTGATTATATTATGGTAGCCAAGGATAAAATAGACCAATATCTATATATATTTTATACTTTCATGACATACCTAATTGTTCTTATTTTTTATATTTCTGGGTTATGCAATTCATCTACAAGCTTTTCAAATCATTTCAAATCTCCAAAATGTTTTCCAATATATTTATTAGAAAAAGCAGTTCAAACCTTCATTGTTCTAAGATCAAATGTGTAAGTAGTTTATATAGGAGATGAAGCCAAGAAATGCTGGGGAAGTAGGGAAGTAAGAGGAAGAAGGGAAGGGAACTAAAACAGGGTGCATTATAAACAAGTTGCAAAAATGCACAATTGGAGCTTAATGCAGCCGGGAATACTGGAAATCAGAGTGGACATTTCTTAGGGTTGCTGGGAGTTAGTGCAGACATTTCCCTACCAAGTCCAAAGAAGTTGGGACCTTCATCTGCCAAATCCCATCTACTACTGGCTGAGAAGTGCTCCCAGTGGTGTTAACCCCCCAGCACTTCCAGCCTGCACTACACGCAGGCCTAAACAAAGCCCTCTGGCAGAGAATCGCAGGTGCTTTCAGTAGGATGGGTGCCCACAGGATGTGGACAAAAGACTGACAGCATCTGCCACACCAAACAGCAGGCTTTGCTGCTAACAGGAACTGTTTAAATTTGTAATTTCATCTTCAGACTTTTAGAACAACAATGCCAGCCCCCAGACTAATCTAAAATAAATGTAATCTTCATCATACCATGTGCCTTATAAACACTAACAGTTGTTCCAACCGGGCAGAGGAGATTTTCAGAATGAATTCCACGTTTATGATTACCCTGGAGACTCAAATGTCAACTTGAGAACAAGTGGTGGCATTGGTGGCCCTGTGGGGGAGGTCTGCATCCAATTCATCTCCATTTTTAATTCTTTTTATACTGCCGTATATTTTTTTAACACGGTAGAATATTTTCAAAGGAAGTAGCTTTTAAAAACAATATCCTAAGTAACTATGAAGATCTATTGAAAATAATCACTTTTTAAAAAAAACTAGAGAAGTCCAAATGCAATCTTTTTTCAGGGGAGAGTACATAAATAAATGTGAAATAAAGATAATTCTTTTCAATTTTGTTATGGATCAAATTGTGTCCTGCTGCCTTCTAACCATATATTAAAGTCCTAATTCCCAGTACTTTAGAATAAGAAGTGAAGTTATTTGGAAATAGGGTCATTGCAGATGTGATTTGTTAAGGTTAAGATGAGGCCATAAGGAGTAGGGTGGACTCCTAATCCAGCACGACTGTGTCCTTATGAAGAGAATGCCAGGCGAAAGGACAGACACACAGGAAGGATATAAACGCATATGAAGACAAAGATCGGGGTGATGCATCTATCAGCCAAGCGGCACCAAACATTGCCAGCAAACCACCATGGGCGTGGAACAGATTCTCATAGCTCTCAGAAGGAACCGGAGCTGCCCATACCATGTCCTTAGATATCTGGACTCCAGAACTATGAGATAATAAATCTATGTTGGTTAAGCCACTTGGTGTGTGATACTTTGTTATGGCATCACTACAAAACTAACATGAGTATCTGATATCATTATGACGACTTCTTAGAGCTCGTGTAAGTACTAATCAAGCTTTCTGAGCAAAGAGGCCCCTTTAGATGTGGCTGTTTGTGATCCTGGCCTTTAACACCAGTGGTAAATTGCATAGCTTTAGGTCACTTTATCCTAATTGCAAAAGTGAAGGTGACCTTACTTCAGGACCAGTTAGATCTGTCCAGATTTTTCAAGACAAAAGAAAAAAAGTATATCTATATATATATATTACTGAAAGTCCATATATATGTGTGTGTGTATAGATCATTTGGACTGAAAAATACTGCTGTAGTGATTGCTGGAGACTTTATCAGTAATTTTTTCTTTTCTTATTATGAAACTATATAAAACTTTCCTTTTGTGTCTCTGATTTAGCAAATGGCAAACTGAAGACTCAGAAAGGTTATATAATTTTCCTAAAGTCACAGAGTTTACAAGGAGTCAGTACTCACATCTGGCTCTCTCTTGCTCCAAAGACTGTGCAGTCACTTTTTATTCTAAGTCTCTTGACTCTCTATCTAATGACAGTCTTCTTTTCTGAATCTGACAGCAATTTTAATTTCATTAAAGCCATTTGTAGGCATCAACTATTATAGGAAGCATTCCTGCATCACATAGGAATATGGACAAAGGAAACTTGAAAATTATTTCCAAATTCCAAGATTTTGGAATACAAAAAGTTCTTTGGTTATTTGGGCTATAAACAGAATTAATGGGACTGTGAGTTCTTGGCCTTATTTTTGCCCCTTTATAGAACATCTTCAAGTTGTAGCCAAAGCAACTTTTCTAAGGCGTGAATCAGATCATGTCATTATTCTCCTTAAAATCTTCCAGTGGCTTCCATCAGAATTGCAAAATCTAAACTCCTTGTCATACCCTATAAACTTTCGAAAATAAAGAAGGGCTTTATTAATAATTAATCTGGGCTAAAGAGTGGTAACTGGGATCATCCCGGGGCCAAGCGGATGCTTGGCCACTTACCTGATCTATCCTTTACTCCCTTGTGTGGCATCGTCTCCCTTACACATCTGTTAATTCACTTTCTTTGGTCACTCTACCTAATTTCTGGACCTTGAACATACACTTGCCTTGTTTCTGCTTCAAGCTGTTAGCCCTGCTGTTCCTTCTGCTTGAAATGCTCTTTCTGGACTTTCACATGGTCCTTTCTCATTTATTCAGACTTCGATTCAAATATTTCCTTCACAAGAGATGGCTTTCTTGAACACCAGAGGTAATGTGCCTCTGCCCCTTTACTTTTCATAGCACTCTATTTCCTCTTCTTCCAGCAGTTGTTAAAGTGCTTTTAAATTTTACTTTCTTTTAAAATTTGGATCCCCCTATTAATAGATAAGCTCCTTGAGGACAGAGACTTTGTCTTATTTACAGGGTGTCACATAGTAGTTTCTCAAAATATATATGTTGGTTGGCTGGCTGTTTTAAAAAATAGTGGCTATTAAAATAACTTTCTATACAATATACTTTTGCATAGAACACCAACATCTGGTTGCTGGCCCCCTCCCATGCTCATTTCTCACCACAAATCACCCCCCATCTCCTGCCCTCTCTGACCTCCTCGCATCCTGGTGTCCCTGCTTATGGGCTTTCCTCCCTCTTTATTTCTGGTCCCTGTCCTGGGCCTGCACTGCCACAGGAATCTCTTCACTTCTCTAGACAGTGGCCCCCATGATAGCCTATATTTCTAGTATCATTATACTCAGTGCATGTTATAATCATTCTAGCTAGTTGTTTCTTTCTTTTTGCTTAGACTACCACTTCTCTTTCACTCCACTTCTGTATTCTGAAAGCCAGGGTGCTATTCACCACACAGAACTTACTCGGTGGATGGATGAATCCACAAAGGTGCGGATATATTTATTGGTTCTCAATGTAATTGCTTCGCTCTGGCACTCTCTTAGATTTTTACATCTTTACCTTTACCCTAAAAACATAACAGTTCCACACACCAGGCATCAGCACAGGATTTATCACCACCTCCTGATTCATTCTCAATTTCTAGATGTTAGGATGTCCTGCTGTCCACAGCGTCAGTGCTAAGTTAAAAATCTTCAGCCTCTTATTAGCTCTCAACATCTAATGAGTCACCACATGTGGTACTTGTTTAAAACTGTCTTGCTTTTTCCAGTGCCTGGTGCCAGATATCTGTTCTCTTGTCCCTTTAACAGAAAGTCTCCTTATTGCTGTCATTATGGTCAAAATTGGTGAATACACCTGCTGTCAGATTTTAGCGGATCTCATGGTGTGCAATCAGCTGTTGTTTGAGCTCACTAATTTCAGCATTAGAATAGTGGTAGGTCAAATTCTGCCTGGCACAGAGAATGCTTATCGCACAGACAGACTGGTATATGGTTCCAGAAGCAACCTAGACAACCTGACTACCTCCAAATTAGTGTGATGCCCAAACCAAGATCAGTGACATAAACAAAGGCTTAACTTCGGTTAGCTATAGCCCAAATGATAATGGGAAATGGATTTTAAGTAGTGAAAACTTTTAACTATCAATCTTCCTCGATTTTAAGATTATTTATATACACACAGAGATCATTTATCATTACTCCCATGGAGAAGCAGTACAAAAAGAGCTCTGGACCAGAACTGCATGAGGTCAAATTTCAGCATCCACAGTTCTGGTTGTATGATGTAGGCTAAGTGTCAGTTTCCTTGATTGCAAAATGCAGATAACATTAATTGTAGTGGTTACCTCATAGGATTGTTTTGCAGGTGACATGCTTAGTACAGAACTTGACATGTACCAAGCAGTATTTCTGTCATCATCATTGTCTTCTTACTCTACTTCTTCCTCATCATCATTCCATTCTGCTTTTTACCCAGTTGACATAGGAAGAGAAATTGAAATTCCATCTGGTAGATATTTTTCTTTGTGTAGTAAAACAAATCGGATTTTCGTTACTATCTACCAAAATCATACTTGCATTTTGCCTAGGTAGGACAAGTCACTTGCAGAAAAGGGAGAAATTCTGAAAGTAATTTTACATGCTTAAAGCCGTTGAAAAAGTCGTTATAGTAGATTGTCCTGCCCTTACTCACAAGCCTATACTATTTTGCTTAACTGTTGCCTTTCCTCAGTACACTGCTTTAGCAGACCACAGTCAATACACAATTTATTGCAATTGTCTATAAGTCTGTACAATGAACTAAAGATTTTCTGAATACTTTTCCTTTTTAAAAAACCACAGTAATGGTTGGTGGAGGCTCACATCTGTAATCCTGGTGCTCTGGGAGGCTGAGGCAGGTGGATCGCTTGAGCTCACGAGTTGGAGACCAACCTGAGCAAGAGTGAGAATCCGTCTCTAATAAAATAAAAAAAAATTAGCTGGGCTTTGTGGCAGGTACCTGTAGCCCCAGTTACTTGGGAAGGTGAGGCATGAGGATTGCTTGCCCAAGAGTTTGAGGTTGCTGTGATATATGATGATGCCACGGGCACTCAACCCCAGGGCAACAGAGTGAGATTCCATCTCAAAAGAAAAAGAAACCCACAGTAATATCCCACACTAGTTATAAAAAATTTAAAGAATATAAAAGAGAAAATAAAAACTATAATCTAAATCAAACAAAAATTAAAGAAAAAACTTTGTTCATTCCAATACTAATCTTCAGTAATCACCACTGATTAAAAGTTTGGAAGATATTGGAGCATATCCTTTTAGACGGCTCTTTCTTTTTCTTTCCATATCTATCATATTTATCTATGTATGTATACATATGTATGTATATATACATTTATATACATCACATGTGTGTTATAACAGACAGGTTTTCTTGCTTTTTAAAAATTAAGTGTGTGGGCTGGTCAGAGTAGCTTACACCTGCAATCCTAGCACTCTGGGAGGCTGAGGTGGGTGGATTGCTTGAGCTCAGGAGTTTGAGACCGGCCTGAGCAAGAGCGAGACCTGGGCGTTGTGGCAGGTGCCTATAGTTCCAACTACTAGGGAGGCTGAGGCATGAGAATCACTTGAGCCTAAGAGTTTGAGGATGATGTGAGCTATGACGCCATGGTACTTAACCCCAGGGCAAATTAGTGAGATGCTATCTCCAAAAATTAATAATAAAAATAAAATAAAACAAAATAAAAACTAAATGTGACCAGACTATGAATATTGTTCTATAACTTACTTTTTCACTTAAAAATACATCTTTGGGATTTTTGAGCTATCAAAAAATATAAAAATGACTCATTACCTTTTTCAATGGTTCTGTCATTTCCTTTTGCATGTTTAGGAAACTGTTATGTTAGTGGCCCCTGAAGAACCATCTCCTGGTATCTAGGGCTTTGTGTGGTTCCCTCCCACACTGATGCTGAAGTTGGCTAGGTGACTTGCAAAAACTTGATAAGAACTAATACACTGGGGCTTGTCTTACTGGAGTGCTCTCTCTCAAAAACCATCTGCCATATAAGAAGTCTGACTACTGTGAAATGAATCTGACTACTGACAACCAACAATGTGAAGAGTAAGAAGCTGTACGGGGGAGCACCGAGGCACCACACCTGAGTGAAGGCTTTTGGGATGTCCAGCCTGGGCCAGACACATGGTATAGTGTGTGATTGGTCACAGTCATTACTACATAGAAAGAAAAACCTGCCCGTATTGCCAACCCACAAAATTGTGAGACGTCATAAATTATGCTGGGATAAGCAGTAAGTTTTGGAGTGTTCATTAGACAGTAATAGAGGACTGAAACACATAGATACACTATAATTAATTTTTCTAGTGTCCTATTAACAATGATATAGATTAGCCCTTCTTTTTTTGCTATTTTAAACAAAGTTCAATAACTGTTTCATAGGTATGATTGCCCACTTATGCCAGTATTTCTGTAAAATAGATTTTTTTCTGGTGGTGTTACTAGGCAAATGAGTGTACGGATTTAACATATTGATACTACCATGATGTCCTTTCCTGAAGGCTATGCCAATTTACAATTTTACCAATAGTTAATTAAATTTCCTGTTTCTTACATCCTTGCTAATACTCTGTTATTAAGATTTTAAATTGTAAAAACAAATTTTACTCTTATTTTACTGAGTATTTCTTTATTAGTGGGATTAAACATCTTTATGTGAGTTTAACATCTACTTTTATGTCTTCTGGGACCATTTTTAATTGGGTTTTTTTTTTCCTCATTATTGATTTGTAAGAACCACTTATGTATTAAGGCTTTTAGTCTTTTGTGAGGTCAAATTTCAGATAAGCATTCAAAATATTTTATTTCAATCTGTTGATACAAAACACACACCTTTGTTTACAGTAGATTTCAAAGTAATGAAATTTCACGTAGTCAGGTCTTAAAGTTTTCCTATATGATTTCCACATTTCTTAAAACTGTTTAATGATCTTCCCCATAGTAATATTATTAAAGTATTTTATTCTGTTGTCTTTTACAACATTTATAGTTAAAAAAAAAGAAAGAAAGAGAAAGAAAAAACAGGTTAAGCCAGGTGCGATGGCTCACATCTGTAATCCTAACTAACACTCTGGGAAGCTGTGGATTGCTTGAGCTCAAGCATTTGAGACCAGCCTGAACACAGCGAGATCCCATCTCTACTAAAAGTAGAAAAAGCTAGCTGAGCGTAGTTCCTCATACCTGTAGGCCCAGCTATTCAGGAAGGCAAGGCAAGAGGATTATTCAAGCCCAAGAGTTTGAGGTTGCTATGAGCTATGATGCCATGGCACTCTACCCAACTGTAGACTCAGTCGGGTGACAAACTGAGACTCTATCTCAAAAAGTAAACTAAAATTAAATAAACAAATTAATTAATATATTTTAAAAATAGGTTAAATATTTATTTACCTGGGACTTGTTTTTGTGAATAGTGTTGATGCAGGACAAGGCAGCCCTATAGACCTGCCGCCTTGGCCCTGGCGGTGCTGATGCTGTGTCGGATGAAGGAACCAACTTGCTAGAAGGGCTGGACACCTGCGGGGGAGATACTGGCGCCTTGCAGTCTCCTCCTCGTGCTCTTCTGGCTAGTCCATTTCATGGATGGAGCCTTGCTGTCTCCTCTTCGTGTACTTCTGACTGGCCAATGTCATGTCAGTTTCCAGGGCCTGAGTCTTCTTTGGACAGCTGGCTGTAAGTGATGAAGACCCACGCCCTAAGAAGTTCAGGGACTATATAAACCCCAAGCTCAGACACAGACCTCTGTTGGACCTCAGAGAGGGAGCTGGAGAGCTTGTTCCCCTCCTGGGTCCTCTCTGCCTGGAAGTTTGGTTTTTCTTATAGTTGTAATTCTTGTTTTCTGTAAATGAATCCTGACTTAACACTACTCCTGTGGTCTGTCGATTCCTTCTTCAAATCCCGGAGACCAAGAACCTGAAATTCCGGCATCAGTGTTAAGTAAGATCATAGTATTATTTTTTCCAAGTGGATAGATAACCAATTGTTCCAACTATTTATTGAATAATTTACTCTTTCCTGGCTAACTTAAAATACTATTAAGTTCCCAAATGTTACCTGGATTTGTTTCTAGTTGCCATTTTTTCTATTGATTTTTTTTTCTGATTTACACAGTAGCATGGTTCTTAAAATTATTGTGAATTTTTCTTCATAGTAAAGTGAAATGAACTGTTCAGTGCACTCCACAAATTAAAATAAGTGAATTCTATGTGCTAAAAAGTAGATTCATATATACCCATCCATTCTATTAATACATGCTTAGAAATTTTGTAAAAGAAAAATATACAAATTATATTTCATTTTGAAAACTTAGGAGAATCTATAATAGCAAAACAAGTAAAATCTGAAATCAATAGTAGATCTAAAAGCAAACCTGAGGAAGGATTTTTGTGATGTCACATAAAACATTTGGAAATTTCATATTCTGAGGTTTCCAAAACCTTTCTTCCTGCTTTCCCAAACTCCCCAGCCCTTATAAGCTAATGAATGCCACATAGAATTGAGGGAAAAGGAGAGTTGAGAAGATTAAAACTAGCTAGGGAGGAAGGATGCTAAGAATGTGTCATTCAAATTCTGATTATAAACCTTTTAGATTAACAGACAACAGTCTCCGATGTTGTTGGAGGCTTTTTCTGTATTTTTCAGGAGTGACAGAAGAGATAAGATTGTCAACTACTTCTGAATCTAAACTGGATATAGCCTTTAAAATACCTTAATTAATTATTAATAGCATATTTTTTTTTACTTTGTTAGTTTTAATGGAGGTAGGCTGGTATGTTAACATTTAGCCCCATTTAGTTTTGCACAAATAAAATCAATTTCTCCCTCAGTAAAGGAAATGTTCAAACTCTACCTAGTTTTTGATGAAGCCCTGCCACTTATATAACCTGCTTGAATTTTTCAGGTTTTAATGGTTTTGTTAGGTTCATGTTGTTATGTTGCTTAAATTTGGGGCTCTCTGATAAAAACCATGTACTAAAATCTAGTTTCCTACAGTGGCAAAAAAGTGTTATAACAAGTTCTCTTACTCATACATTGATTTCAGGCAACCTGTAAAAACAGTAAGTGGCAGGCATGAAGCCTGGGGCTGCAATGGCCTCAGCAAGTTCTGAATTTATGGGCCTGTAATTAAGAACCATTGTTGACTAACAAATGCATCATCAGTCTTCAAACAATTCAAAACTAAATGGACATTTATGTATTAACATCATAATAACTCAACTTTAATTGTGACTCCCTCTTCCCCCTTTTGGATAGATTTTGGCATTTCTCACTTTTTAAGAAAAATAACGTTTTCTTCTTATACCAAAATGCAGTTTGAAAAATAGAAAAGCACACCAAAAAATTTATTTATATCCCTACTGCCAGACATTGTTAAATAATTTTCTGTGTATGTAGTCACATATATTGTTTGAATGTTTGTGTTCTCACTAGTAATAGATTGTAATATGTTCCCCATTGTTCATTCACCTCTCTTTGTGAAATACAAATATACAAATATCACATCTGCTCTTTCTTTATGCTTCCCTGCCCCAAGGATTAACATGTCCACAATTTTATAGTGCTTAGTTCAAATGGCATCTTAATTGCTTAATTGTTCACATAATTACCTCTAGCCTCCCTGAACTTTGTTTCGTATTTTTATTTTTATTTTTTTCATAGAGACAGGGTCCTACGCTGTTGCCCAAGCTAGAAAGCAGTTGCATAGTCACAGCTTACTACAACTTTGAACTCCTGGCCTAGAGTGACGCTCTCAGCTCAGCCTCCCCAGTTGCTGGGGTTATAGGCATGTGACACCACTCCCAGCTAATTTTTCTTCTTCTTCTTCTTCTTCTTTTTTTTTTTTGTAGAGATGGGGAGGGGGAATCTCACTATGCTGCCCAGGCTGTCCTCAAGCTCCTGGTCTCAAAATATCCTCCTGCCTCATTCACCCAAAGTGCTGAGATTACAGATATGAGCCATCGTGCCCACTGTATAATTATCTTCTTAAAAAGTCATTTATAACTTTATATTGTGTTATGCTTATGCATACATTTTCTCTATTCCATAAACTTCCTGAGAATAATGTATTAGTCAAGGCTCATCTGGTTGCAAAGGATAAAATCATAGCTTACATAGAACAAGTTAATTTATTGTCTCAGAACACTGGGAAGTCTAATGGGCTGAGGTACGTGTGGGCCAGAGCCTTACTTTCTGTCTCCTTCTCAGCTCTGCTCACTCCAACTTGGCTTTCTCCTTCTTATTGAATAATTCCTTCATGAAAAAGTACCTCTTTTCTTTATAAATATGACAGGAAAGTTCCAAATAAAACCCTTATTTGTCTATCTCAGTCAGTTTGTCAGTTCTGAATTGGCCAGGAGGGGGGAGTATGCTGACTGGCCGCCCTGAGTCATGTGCCCAAGTCTGTGCATGATCACAGGCAACTGGAAAAAGCAGAAGGGAGGCAGGACAGGGAAAACCAGAGATATGTGGTAGTGACGGCATCCTTACCTGATTGACTTTTGGATGGTGCCTCACACATGGTTGGGAATCAATAAATACTTGCCGAGTGAAATTACTATACCCATTAATCACTTTCTACCCAAAGTGGGCACAAAGGGGGCTCTAATGCTTTCTTGGGTATTTTGAGCTCTTTGATCTGTTAACATAATTAAGATGACTACACTAGGTCACTGTTCAAAATTACTTCTTATGAGAATTTTATTAAACTGATTTTCTGTAAAAGGAAAAGAAAACTTAAGGAGAATTGATGGCTGTATCTATAACAAAAACCAGGGAAAGAAAGAGGCACTTGTCAGATACTTTAAAACAACAAATGAACAAAAAAAAAAGTAACTTCCATTACCTTCTCCTGATTCCCTCTCCCCCTGCTCCGTGCCTGGGAGGTTGATCTATGTAGATGCATCAATAGGTTTCCTTGCTTTTTGGTTTCTAGCTGGGTCTCTCTGATCGGAAGCATCTGTGAAACATCAGAGGGCAGGAAGAGAGAATTCCTCTTGCCATGTCATATAGATGGCCTACAAGTCTCTTCCAAAAGCCAGAGTTTGTTTTGTAGAGCTTCCTCTCTAGATTCAATAATGGTTTCCTTTGCTCCTTCAGTAGTGGCTACCAACATATCCCTTGTTGGTTTTCCTAAAACCCTTTGTAGCTTTGTAGATAGTCTGCCCATTGAATTCTTCTTAAATTACCCAGGTAGAGGATGCACTATGTTTCCAGCTGGGCCATTGACTCAGACTTGCCTAATGAACATGGAAAACAAACAATAACAAACAAAACTTATATTCTGATAAACTTAAAATGTGTCTTCATGGGCTAGAGTAGGGAAGAAGACTGAGGTTGGCTTCTTGACAACAATATCTCTAAGAATCCTTAGTCTTCATACTTTGTAACATTTGCATCATTAAAGCTGCTTTTGATATTCACTTTCATGGAATTGTATTGGTACAAAAAAAGAGGATTTTATCTCTTGAGAAGTGAGGAACACCATTTTAGTCCCAACAGTCCAGTCAGTATTTATGAATTTTAATATTTTAAAAGCTAGGGTTTTGTTTTTAGAGAAAAGAATAGCATGAATCCCTTGGCCCTTTGCTTGGATATAGCATTTCAACTAAAGAACTAAGAGAAGGGAGAAAAAATGTCTCATTAATCATCACTGCGTCAACACCATTCTAATAAACCCATTTTAAAGGAAATAGTCAAACAATTCTAGTTGTGTGGAGCTGTAATGACAAAGTATTTGTTTGAAAAAGGAAAAGTGTTTCGTTCCAATTAAAGCCAATTAATATTAAGATATTTCAAAAGGCTTTCCGCAAGCGTTATCATCAGGTGCCTAGAATAGTTTCATCACATTCTTAGGTTTTAAAGTGAATTACTTTTGCAATAAGGATTAAATGTATTATTCTCCTTTCACTGTGACATTTACTCCGAGCCTGTTTATACCAATGCAGCTGCTGTGTAAATCAATGCTTTTTCTTTCTTTTTTCTTTCTCTTTTCATTTTAAAGGCATATATGCAAGTCATCTGACCCAGGTTGTACATGAGCTCTATAGCATATGGTTGGGGTAAAGAACACCGTATCTTTTGTTCAACAGTTTTTGTACTTTTTTTTCCAGTCTTTTGCTTTTCTGGTCCTCAAATAAGGCTAATTACAAAGAAAAAAAAGGTGGGACTGGTGGAGAGGGAGCCTTTAAAACCATTCCTTTTGCAGCATGGAACAAAAGAGAGTACCAAGGGCATGGCTAGGCCTCAACAAAAAAGAAAAGAAAAAAACCATCTAATGAGGATGTCGAGATAAGTGCTTGTGAAGAAAACCAGCAAAAAAGAGCTTTTAGTCTAAAATCCATAAATAAGTGTGCATCAGATGGGTACTAGAACATTTTTAACAAGACAGGCCATGAAAACTATATCCTTCTATGCAAGAGCTGCATGCCTTAAAAAAAAAAACAAAACAAAACTCCTTTCTTTACAAGACAATTTTCTTTCAAAAATTAATTTAAAAAGAAATACTTGAAAATTAAGATGTTTTATTCATGTCTCTGAATCCATTATAGTGTGGATACCATATAAAGAGTTGTTTTTGAGACATAATTATGAAGGCTGTTGTCTTCTTAGGGGTCAAAGGTTTTGCATGAGAATATAAAGAACTTGTTCATGGAGAAGAGAGGAACAGAGGAGATTTTCACCTTGAAGACTTCTGTTGCATTTTTACGTTTAAAATGAGAGGAAAAGCAGCTATATTTGAAGTTTCTTGTTAATTCTATATACCTGTAGCTCATCTTTGCACCTCTCCTGATATGTTTGACCCTTGTTATAGGCACCACAGCAATAGAGGTTAGAGGTTTGCATCTAAATTAATTATAAAAGTACAGAGAATTATACCTTTTTAGTTAGAAGGAATCTGAAATTATCTATTACTGGAAAATATAAAGGTGAAAAAAAAAGTTCAGGAGACAGGAACTCTGAAGACCTTATGAAAGATTTAGTTTTTATTGTGTATTTGACTTGAATGTATCTATGTTTAGTCTATATAAAGAATATGGGAATGTATATCCTGGTAACCCTGATATACATGGTCTCACATGTACAATGCTATGCTATAACAGTCTGAGAATTACTTAGTTGATCTGACTTTTTTTTTTTTTTAATTTTCTCTTTTCTTTATTTTCCTTTGGTCAAAAGTATGTTTTCATATATATGTATATGTACACTACTTATAGGGAAAAGTTTTGTTTCTCCTTTTCTTCACTAATTCATCTCCCACATACATAAAAATATATCAAAGATTATATTTAATTTTGTTTTATTTTTTCCATGTCCCATGATTTCAATACAGAAATGAATTGTGAATCATTTGCAATTGTAGATTACATTGCATTTTATATTTTTTACTTTTTATTTTATATTTTATTGTAAATAAAGACTTTGTATTTTCTCATGAAGTTTGTTAACTTCAAAGGCTTAAGTTCTTCTCTTATTGAACATTAAATTGTTTTTGTTCTTTCACTATTATACTTTAGTTACTCTTCCTCTGCTTGAGACCCTGTAATGGCTCCATGTTGCACGTAGAACAAGAATCTGAGATGATTCCCATCTACCTCCTCCCTATTCCTCGTCTTAATCTCTGATCCACGTTACCTTCCTCTGCTTTTTCTTTTTTTATAGCACCAATCACATTCTAACATACTATAAAATTTATTTGTTATATCTACTATTTTTGCCTGTTTCCTCTCACTAAGCAGAGACCTTCACCTTTTTGATTCCGCAAGATACCCCCGGGGAATAACGCCCCAAGCTGATAACCACAATAGGTATTCAATAAATACTTATGAATAACTGATCTTAGACATCTTTTGCCTTTGTGAATTGTTTTCCTAGGGTAAACAGCAAAACAACATAGTTGAGTACCATAAATAGCCTATCATAAGAAAGAATTTTGGTCATAGAGTATGAACTTTTTCACGTTTTTTAATAATCACTTCCAGATGATCCTACAAAATGATCACACGTGTTCATATTAAAACCAGTAATGGACCAAATGTACGTGTTTTTCCTCAACCTAACAAGCTTTAGGTTAAGAGATATATATATACTTTCTCTCTCTCCCGGGTATATAGAGTGTGTGTGTCTATTTTATATTTCGATATAGATACAGATACAGATATACATGTAGACATGGACAGGTCTAGATGTATAGAGATAGATATACGTCAGTGTACTGGGAGCCAAATTACAGCTAATTAGTAGTTTTAGTATAACATTTTCAGAAATCTTTAGGAACTAACGTAGAATCATATGTATTTTTTAAAATTAGAGGAAGAGCCTGTTTATGTTGCCTAGGGAGCAGTGCAGTGGCTATTCACAGGTGTGATGTTCGTATACGACAGCCTGGAGCTCTTGGGCTAGTGCAGTCCACCTGCTCAGCTGCCTAAGTAGCTGGGACCCCAGGTGTGTGTCACTGCACCTAGCTCTGGTATACCTTTTTCAATAAATAATGTTCAATGTCTTTATATGTGATCAATCGCTAATTTTGTAATTTCATTTTATGCGCTATTATATAATGTGTCAGTTTAATATTTGGTTATTTATATTTTTTCCACGAAAAATGTCTTGATTTCTGAGGCTTATGATGTTTTGGGGTGTAGTGAGATTCCTATTTGTTTTATCTTATGTTCACACACTTTCTTATTTGTTCTAGTATTTTCGTATTTTTTATTTTATATCATAGTAATGCAGGTTTTCATTTATGGAAAAGCTGAAAATGTTGCATTCTATCTGCATTTTTAAAATTGCTTCCATTACATGAAGATTAACAATGTTTTTATACCTGGGCTATATTAATATTTGAAAATTATCTTCAGGTCTATGCTTATTGAAGAGTGATTTGTTGGCCAGCAGCTGAGTATGTACCCCAGTTGAGTATGAAAATTAAAGTTTGAAAAGCACTTTTTAGGTAGTATCTGTCATCTCCTCAAATCAGGAGACTGGCTTTGCTCTGTTGAAAGCAATGATTCGTACATACATGTATTACTTGCTTTGGATTGTTCTTTCAGCCAATCGTCAATCTTATCCAGAGTTGGGGTTTAACCTGGTAGTCAAGTTCCCTGGCTTTGAGGTCAGGTAGACTTGAGTTCAAAGTTGGCTCTGTTATTTACTGACTCTGTATTGGCCAAAGCACTTAATCTTTTTGTCTGCCTCACTTGTAAAATAGAGATACAATAGTACATATCTGATAGGTTTATTATGAGAATCAAATGAGAAGATATTTGTAAAGTGATTTCTTGGTGTGTGATAAGCAACTAATAAGTGGTAGCTGTTATTATAATCATAATCTCATTGCAATCCTGAAAACCTACCCTGCCCTAGCAGTGGTTCTCAATTTTCTCAGACTCAAGCCACAAAGATTTGCAAGTCTCTTAATGTTTATTGGATACAAAATTCCCCAAAACATACCTGCAAGTAGTTGACAGATAAATGAAATTCATTAGTATATAATGAATGAATTGAAAGCCTGGCATAGACTGTATAAGAAAACATAAATAAATAATTAGAGAATCCACACAAATGGGAGAGCTACAATACTGACTGTTGGGTATTGCTGATTCAAATATCACAACCAGCATTGCAGTTAGCAACGTGAATTTTTGAAGTGGTGAATATCTCATTGTAAAGTTTTGAACAAAACAAAACTAAAGATCTTCCATCTACATGATAGTTACATTCCTGACAAGGTCAACGACTCTAAAAAAGTATATGCAAGATATACTTTGGGTTAATATGAAAACAGCGCTAGCCTCTGGGCATAGGTGATGAAGGTATCTTATCTTTACGATAATCTGGAGGAACGCTACGGCTGTCTGAACTGCTGGACGATTCTTTATTGCATGGGACTGTTCTGCATGTTGCAGGATATCTAGCATCCCTGGACACTGCCCACCATGTCCTATTAATGCCTTCCAATAATCCAGACAACCAAGCAGGTCCCCACACATTTCCAAAGACCCCGAAGGAACACTATTAGGAACACTATTGCTCCTGCGAGACACACTTTCCTTTACCATATAGGGTGTTCTTTCCTAAATATTATAACTTTTTGCATTTCATTGTTACAGCTGACAAGTATCATGACCAAGTATGATATGATGTAAGAGGGGACATCAGAAAATAATTACACACTTGTATTGTTAGGTAAAAACAGACACGATTAATAAAATCACATATGGGCCCAGAAGTAAACGTCTTTTAGACTGAGTGACCTGTAGTGAAAGGATTACAACTTTCTCTACTTACCTCTAGAGATACTTTCAGTTACAATTTAGGACATTTGACAGTGACATGGTGACACTACAAATTGTAATTGACTTTCAGAGAACAGACTTCAGCTTTTCAATGCCCCTGAGGTGTGTGATCTTACACTAATACACACTTTGTCGAATCTGATTGCTTAATTAGGACCCAGAGTTCCTGTGATGGTAGGAAACTTTGTTTTTTTCTCTGCCCAACAAAAACTTCATAACATGATTGACAGGATGAACAGTGGAAGACTGTGAAAGTCATGAAGACATTTTTAATGGTTGCATTAATATATAATTAAACACTGTGACAGGTGTTCATCAAGCAAGTCTCCAAAAGAAATAGATTTTATTTATTTATTTATGTATTTATTTCCTCTGGGATTATAGTAACAAAATGAAGAAGAAAAAGTTTCACGGAAATAACCAAATGACTTAATAAAAGTGGCAAAATAAAGTTACACTTAAAAACAAACCTGCGTTCACCTGTGTTTTGTGCATATCTGTCCTCTTTTGCTTTGATGTGAATCTCCTACGGGCTGCATTCAGAGGCTTTGCTATGGCTTGCTGAAATTTCTCGGTGAGCCCCTTCATGATAGAAAGTGTGACAAGCTTGCTTTTTCCAGAACTGGTATCTAGATCAAATATTTATGTATGTAATTGTTAACAGTGTCTCACCCTCACAGGGAAGTTTTGCAGAACGGTCTGTTGTCTGCCCGAAGTCTTGCTCCCCTTTTACAGCACAGAATTGTTGCAAAAAAGGGGTTTCCAGTCCTAGATACCATTTTTCTGCTCCCTGACTGAGTTCTGGTCAGTGAAATGTGGAGGCAAGTGTGGCATATTCCCTTCTAGACCTGGTCCATAATGTCCCTGGACCATCTTCCATGCTCTTTTGGATGTCAAAGCTCAGGACTTTTTGGAATCCATAGACAGCAGAGCCTCTACCATCCTGATCCCGGAATGACTACATGGAACAGAGTCCCTCTCTCTCCTTCTTGTGTATTGGATTTCACAGAAGCCAGGAGTACATGTTCACTGGGAAATATGTGCTCATTTGTTTAGATCAGTGAAATATAGAGTTTTATTTATTATAGCAGCTAGCATTGCGTTAATAAGTCTTAACCTTTATTATCGTGCATTCAAGTCCAGAATATCTGGCACAATGCACAGCCCCATTGAGCAAATGAAGTACATCCCTTATGAAAGGGCTATAAAAAAATGCCATATAAACAGAATTCCTTGGTCTTCTAGAGAAGTCATGTCAAAGGCACCAGAGATTTCTTTCTTTTTTTTTTTTTTGATGGCATAGCTCAATTTATTTATTTATTTTTTTTTCTTTTTTATTAAATCATATCTGTGTACAATAATTCAGTCATGGGGTACAGTGTACGGGCTTCAGATACAATCAGAGATATTTTCATCAACCTGATTGTGATAGCATTCAAGAGACTTTC
>CAUYRH010014371.1:0-11791 GCA_963574655.1 Perodicticus potto
CATTCGTTACATTTGTAAGGTTTTTCTCCAGTGTGAATTCTCTGATGTTCTGCAAGGTGTGAAATACGTTTAAATACCTTTTCACATTCATTACATTTGTAAGGCTTTTCTCCTGTGTGAATTCTCTGATGTTCTGCAAGGTGTGAAATACGATTAAATACCTTGCCACATTCATTACATTTGTAAGGCTTTTCTCCTGTGTGAATTCTCTGATGTTCTGCAAGGTGTGAAATACGTTTAAATACCTTTTCACATTTATTACATTTGTAAGGTTTTTCTCCTGTGTGAATTCTCTGATGTTCTGCAAGGTGTGAAATACAATTAAATATCTTTTCACATTCATTATATTTGTAAGGTTTCTCTCCAATGTGAATTGTCCGATGTTGTGCAAGGTCTGAACTATTAAGGAATAGGTTTCCACGTTCATTACACTTGTAAGTTTTCTCTCCAGTGTGACTTTTCCAATGTTGTACAAGAATTGACCTTACGTGGAATAGCTTTCCACATTCATCACATTTGTAAGTTTTCTCTCCTGTGTGGATTTTCTGATGCTGGGCAAGCCATGAAATGTAATTGAAGACCTTGTCACATTCATTACACTTGTAAGTTTTCTTTACAGTGTGGACTCTCTGATGAGTTCTAAGGCTTAATTTTTTATTGACGATGTTGGCACATATATCAGATTTAAATTGATTCTCTTCCTCATGCACTATTTGAGGAATATTGAAGTGTGACCTTTGATAAAAGGCCTTGTCCCACTCAGTACATTTGTAATGTTCTGTCACTATGTGTGGTTTGTCTGTTTGTAGGAATAACAAATCCATAAGATCATACTTATGTTCATGAGAAAAGTGGGGTTTCATAGGAGAAGGAATTCTGTGGGATGGGGAAATCAAGAAATCACTGTTAACAAATGGTTCCATGGGATTATATCCATAAATTTTCTCTTCAAACTTAAATAGCTGCAGTTCTGGTAGATGTGACTGGGTGTTCAATCCCAATTGATTATTAACAAGCTTGTTTCCTGAATCTCTCCTATTGTGCTGATCTCTCCTACCAGTGAGATTTACCTGAGGGGTCACATGGACTCCACTGCAATGTCTTTCATCTCTCCACTGACACGCAAACTTATGTATATTCTTCTGGATTTCCCTAAAGTAAAAGCCTTCAATGTCATGGTTTTCATTCCTTTCCAACATCACTCTGGGGGATATTTCTTCTGTACTACTACTCTCTGTAGGTGGCAATACATTTTCCCCACATATACAAGACATACCTGCAAGATAAAAAGACCTTATAATTTGATGAATAATGTGTGATTTGATGAATTACACATGGTCATTTAATATCTCCTATTAAAACATATAACATTATACCAAGAGTAGCATAGGCACACAAAACATAAAACATACAATTTCCTAACTATTAGGAAAACTTTTTTTTAATATACAGAAGGTGATTACATGTAATTCAATAGAGTAGGAAGGAAAGGCTAGCATGAAACAATCTATTAGCAAAACACCTCACAAAAACCCATGTTAACCCTAAAGGGAGAGTATTTGTATCCTGCAGGCAAAGCACTGCAGTGGGCTAAAGCACATGGGTGTTCAATGATTGATGGGAATGATGTAGTTGTACTTTGAAAATGTATGAACTTGGGTGACAGAAAACATTACTCAGAACAAATTGAGAAATATGATCCTATATAACATAGTTCAGGCAACTATGATTTGAACATTCATTTTGGTCAAAGTTCATCTGTGGAGGTCCTATGCAGAATTTACTGGACTTTACAAACACCATCCAGTTTTTATAGCCATCAACTAGCACGAACTTGTAATAGGAACCGAGAGATAAATTATGTTTCATGTGAAATCAGTAGGTCCACAGAATTTACGCTTTTAACCCCAATTTGCACTTTAAATGAGAAAAACAGGACTTGACCTGGTGCTTGCAGGGTCAGATATGTTCTCAGGAGCCACTGGTGTTCCAGGCAGCACCAGAAACAACAGGTCATAGGAAACAGAGGAGCATAGGAAGGAACAGTTTGAGGGACACAGAAGGTCTTGGCTATTATTGCCAACAGGGAAACTCAGTCATCTTTCATGAAAAATGGTGTGTAAGTCATCATCCAGGAAGTATCCTGATTAAGGCACTAGTGAAAATAACAATTTAGGCAGCATCCTGCAATAATTTCCCAATGGTAAACAACTAGGTTTACCTGGTGAGAGCAGTATTGGTGGGAAGGGGGTCTTGTGGAAACTGGTGTGCTCAGGAATACAAAAAGTAATATGCTAAAACCCCACTGTGCTCACTAAAATACTAAATACATAATATGTCCTTACATGGGTATGTAGGCACAGACATTATACTTACAAATCTATGGAACAGAAATATAACATGTCATTTAAAATTCTGACTGTGGGTTCAGTGTCTGTACCTCAGTGGTTAGGGTACCAGCCACATACACTGGAGCTGGGGGATTTGAATCCAGCCTGGACCTGCCAAACAATGACATCTACAACAACAACAAAAAAGCCAGGTGTCGTGGCAGGTGCCTGTAGTCCCAGCTACTTGGGAGGCTAAGGCAAGAGAATTGCTTAAGACCAAGAGTTTGAGGTTGCTATAAGCTGTGATGCCACAGCACTCTATCCAGGGCTACATAGTGAGACTGTCTCAAAAAAAAAAAAATTCTGATCAAGGTAGAAAACAAAAATTGATTTACTAACACATAAGTACTATGAGACTAAAGCTGTGGTATGATGCTAAAATGGAAGAGACTGGAAGGAGAGATGTTTTCATAATGTGAGAAGATATTAGGTTGATAAGTCTTACAAGGTTTTCCATGAAATTAAATTTATCTCATTGAATGACATCTGAATTCTATTTCTAGGCATATATTCAACAAATTCTATAAATAGATTGCAGAATACCACCCGAGTGTGTCTAATCTCCTCTGATCTGAGAAGCTACGGTGCATCAGGCCTGGTTGGTACTTCGGTGAGAGATTCCATGAAATCATGTGCAGATATGTCCTCAGTGGGACTCAAAAGGAAATACCTGGATATGGCCATGGAGAAAAGAGAGATCATCTGATATTGTATTCACAAAGACACAAAATGTTGTTATCAAGGGTACAGCAATGTAAACAAATCCTGGGTACAGAATGATGATTCACTGGCTGGTCAGGTAGAGGGATGTTTCTAGAAACAAAGCTAGGAGGCTATTACTGAAATCTGCCCTTGAGCTGGGCCTTGTTTCCCACACCTGTAATCCTAGCAGTCTGGGATACTGAGGCCGGTGGATTGCTTGAGCTCAGGAGTGTGAGATCAGCCAGAGAAAAAGTGAAACTCTGTCTATACTAAAAATAGAACAATTAGCGAGGCATTGTGGTGGGCACCTGTAGACCTAGCTACTCAGGAGGCTGAGCATGAAGATCCCTTGAGCCTCACAGTTTGAGGTTGCTGTGAGCTATGCAAGATACTCTACCCAGGATGACAGAGTGAGATTTCATCTCAAAAACAGAAAGAAAAAAAATCCGCCTTTGATCACATTAGTGAAATTAAACAACAACTTCACTAACTACAATATTTATTTATCCATTTATTTATTTTTGAGACAGAGTCTCACAATGTTGCCCTCAGTAGATATCATGGCGTTCGGCTCACAGCAACTTCAAACTCTTGGGCTTAATGATTCTCTTGCCTTAGCCTCCCAAGTAGATGGAACTACTGGCACCTGGCTATTTTTGTTGTTGTTGTAGCTGTCAGTGTTGTGTAGCAGGCGTGGGCTGAGTTCAAACTTGTTAATCCTGGTGTATATGGCCAGCACCCTAGCCACTGAGTAACAGGCCCTGAGCCACTAACTACAATATTTAATAAATAGTATGTCCTTACAAAAAACAATAATAGATTTGGTATATGAAAATCAGAAGGGGTCCAGCCACCCCACAAGGGGTGGCTTATGCCTATAACCCAAATACTCCAGGAGGCTGTGGCCAGTGGATTGCCTGAGCCTGGAAGTTCAGTGACTAGTCTAAGTAAGACTGAGGCCATATCTCCACTAAATATAGGAAAACTAGCAGGCCATTGTTGTGGGTGTCTGCATTCCCAACTATTTGGGAGGCTGAGGCAAGAGGAGTGCTCAAGCTCAAACTCTTGGCACTATGTGAACTATGATGCTATGGCACTCTATCCACTGCAACAGAGTGAGACTCTGTGTCAAAATAAAAATAAAATAAACAAAATGTAATAAAAATTAGAAGGGTTAGTCTCATTTTCTGGCATATAACAATAACAGTACCACATCTGCCAGTTCCTCTTATTATGTAAAATTCATCACTGGGGCTCTTAACACAGAATCTGGCATAAATAAGACATGAGGGCCAATGTCTGCAAGATAGAGGATTAGAAAACCTCAGTCACTCATTACTGTGTAGGCAACACAATGTTACCAAACTATAGTACAAAATGCCATCATGGAAAAAGTATTTTTAAATTTATTTCAGAATATTACAGAGGTATATATATTTTAATTACATAGTTTGTATGTATGTATGTATATATATATATATATATATATATATACAGGTTTTTTTTTTTGAGTCTTATGCTATTGCCCTGGGTAGAGTGCCCTGGAGTCATCATACCTAACGACCTCCAACTATTGGGCTCCAGTGATATTCCTGCCTTTGTTTTTCTATTTTTTTTTTTTTTTAGGCTTTCTCCCATCTTTATTCTGGGGAGGAGGAATCCTCATCATCATCTTCCTCGTCTTTGTCGTTGAATGAACAGGGGGTCTCACCTTGGGACTCAGAGCAGTGAGAGGCAGCACTGCTGGACTGGTGACTGTTTGGGGCCAGGAACTGCCCAGTTGCTAAGGCCACTTCAGCATCCAAGCATAACGCTTGGTTTACACTTGATTGGGCTAAGGTGGCACCAGTGGTCAGGTCTAAATTTGAAACTGATTGGGTAGAGTTCAGTAGTAGACCCTGATTTAACCAAGAAGGTCCTGTGGAGATATCTGTGATATAACCTTCTAAAGCCTTTGGCACCAGGAACTTAGCAAGTTTCAGGTCCTCCAGAGAGCACTTGCCTGACTCCAGGCCAAAGGACATTCCCATCCACTTCAGTACTTCTATGTCATCATGGATTTCAAAGGTGTTGTCAAAATTAAAAAGATATTCAAACCTGTGTCAGGAAACAAAGTATGGGGCTTTCAGTGGTACTGGAGAGGTCTGAATAGTTACATAGTCTATTCTAACTAAGAGAACGGAGCTTAAATTCAGCTATCGTACTAGAAATTGTTACCATTTACAGTTATGAGTCATTCTGCTGTGTTCAGGGGAACAGAATGGCAAATAAATCACTTTTTCAATTAGAAGAACATTTTTGCAACAAATAGGAGTCCAGGAGTCCCTAACCTTAGCTCTAACACTGTTACAAACAGGAGATAGACATATTTTGTCCTAAATGTAAAACTTTGCAAAGTTGTCTACAGTTTTGCCACAAAAGAAATATCTTTCTAGTTTAGTAATACGATTATCTCTACTGTGAGTTGGTTTACAAGTGTTGACAAAACATTTTGAATGCTTGCTTCATTTTCAGGAGTCAAGTGTTAGCTACTGCATACTTTTATATATACATATTTTTACGAGACAGGGTCTCATGATATTTGAGTCCCAGACTGGACTCAAACTCCTGGGTTCAAGCAATCCTCCCCCTGAACTTCCCAAACAGCTGAGACTACAGGTGTGAGCCACTGTGGCCAGCAACGGACTACATTAGATGAGCTATAGATGAAAGACTTCAGTCCTTTGGACCCCCCCCCACTTTGGTTATGTTATGAAATTCTCTCTATTAAAATCATGTGAGGAATTTTTTTATTTTTTTTACTTTTTGCAGTTTTTGGCGGGGGCCGGGTTTGAACCCACCACCTCCAGTATATGGGGCTGGCGCCCTACTCCTTGAGCCACAGGCACCACCAGCAGTATTTTTTTAAAGACAGATCTTAGGTCAGGGCAAAAACTGCAATATGAAACAAAATGACATATTTATATGACCTAAAGTATATAAATTTGGTTCAAGTACATTAACAACTTTTTAGGAAAAAACTAAAAATCTGAAGTGGATGCCTGTTACAGGGATGATTTCAGGCATCTGTTAAAAGCAGATGGTTTTATAAGTTTAATCCTTATTGTGGGAAAGCCTCCTGGCTAATTAGGGGGAAATACTGCATCACTAAAGTAACCGAAAGGGTTTTGTACCTACCTAGAATAACGAGTTTGTGCACACTGCTCAGAGCCTCCTTCCCTCCGCTCAGAAGAGAGCCAAAAACGGGCATGAGTCAGTGACTGACCACCCAAGAGATGGCAACCTCACGGAGCCCAGCCTGGGGGAACAATGCCCATAATTTCCCTAGGCCAATGGGTCCCAGATTTTCCTGTTACTCCTTTTTTTATTTTTTTTATTTATTTATTACTTTTTTGAGACAGAGCCTCAAGCTGTCACCCTGGATAGAGTGCCATGGCATCATAGCTCACAGCAACCTCCAACTCCTGGGCTCAAGCAAGTTTCCTGCCCCTGCCTCCCAAGGAGCTGGGAATACAGGAGCCCGCCACAACGCCCGGCTATTTTTTTGTTGCAGCCATCATTGTTGTTTGGCGGGCCCGGGCTGGATTCGAACCTGCCAGCTCGGTTGTACATGGCTGGTGCCTTAGCCCGTTGAGCCACAGGCACCAAGCCAACCTTTTTTTCTTTTGAGGCAGAGTCTCACTATGTCATCCTTGGTAGAGTGCCATGGTGTCACAGCTCACAGCAACCTCAAACTCTGGGGCTTAAGCGATTCTTTTGTCTCAGCCTCCCAAGTAGCTGGGACTACAGGAGCCCTCCACAACGCCCAGCTATTTTCTTGTTGCAGTTGTCACTTAGCTGGCCTGGGCCAGGCTCGAACCCACCAGCCTCGGAGCATGTGGCTGGCGCCATAACCACTGTGCTACGGGTGTTGAGCCATTTTCAATTTCTAGAATTCTTATTTACTCAGAATATGTTATCAGTCCTCTATGACATATGTTTTTCTAAGAAATTTCCAAGTGTGTGAAAAATAATTCAGATGGCTCGGCGCCTGTGGCTCAACGGACTAAGGCGCCAGCCACGTACACCTGAGGAGGTGGATTCGAATCCAGCCCGGGCCCGCCAAACAACAATGATGGCTGCAACCAAAAAATGGCCAGGTGGCAGGCGCCTGTAGTCCCAGCTACTTGGAAGGCGGAGGCAGGAGACTCGCTTGAGCCCAGGAATTGGAGGTTGCTGTGATGCCACGGCACTCTGTCCAGGGTGACAGCTTGGGGCTCTGTCTCAAAAAAAAAAAAAAAGACTTTCAGAATTGTCATGTGAAAATGAAGCATGGAAACCAGCTCACCATTAGCGGCTTAAAACTTGTGTCATGGCTCTGCAGGGTGGGCTGTGTGACACTGCTTCAGACCATGGGTCAGATTCAGGTTTAAATTTATTCCATGTTCAGGTTTCAGCATCCAAGTTGAAAGAGTGCTTCCCAGAAACTTCCTTTTTTAATGGTAACAGGCAGATGATGAGCAAGAGCCATGCTGTATGTATCAAGCATATTCTCCCACATTCCATTGGCTGAAATAAGTCACATGACCGAACCCATTAATAGTGTCAGGACACTTTCTAGGGTAGGTGAGGATATTAAGTGAGCACTAAAAAGGGCTGGTAGCGATTTAGCTTTTCTAAAATGGAAGGGCCCTGAAACTCTAGACTGTTTCTTTTTATTTCTACTTAAAGGCTGCCTGCAGCTAATAGTTACCAACACAACCTACGTTAGTTTTTGCTTTTCAGTCTCTTCTTCTGGAGTAGGGGTCAGCAGACTTTTTCTGTAAAAGCCATACAGATATTAGACTGTGCCGTTGTAACACAAAAGCAGCTATAGACAATATATAATTGAATAATGAGCATGACTGTGTTCCAATAAAACTTTCTCTGCAAAAGCCAGCAGGCCTTAATTTGCCAACCCTGTTCTTGAGTGTCAGGTTCATTGTGCAAGTGCTGTGCAGGTGACAGATTCATGAAATGTTTTGTTACTATGTAACAGATCACCTTTCCAACTTTTGATGTCAGTTTTCCCTGCTGCTTTACCGCTAAGCCATGATCCGGTGTTTTTATAGTAGTAACATCCCATTCCCGGTATCAGTTTTCAGCATTAATCAGAATAGACTTATCTATGCTAAGGTAACAAACTTTGAACTATTTATTGGTGGTTTAACATGACTAAGGTTCATTTCCCACACTGTATAACTGGTGCTGGTCATAGTGAGGGTGGGGACTCTGCTTTTCATAGATGCCCAGCAACACAGGCTATAGGAAGGAGCTACTGTCCAGGACATTCCTAAATATGAAAGCAGGGGAGGGGACCTTAGGAGGTTGTGCACTGGCCGGCCCTTTTCATCTTTTCTCTTACTCATATCTCATTGACTAGAACTACCCATGGGGCTTTGCCTAGCTGAAGAAGCTGGAAAAATCTGGGGGAGAAAATGCAATGCTGGGTTAGTTCCACTGCATCTGCCAGGAATCAATATAAATTTCAAATTACTCTTCCCATATATAGTTAGCAGTATAACTAACATTTGACATCACTTTCTCTCAAGCTTGGCATTTGGTCTGGGGGGACCCGAGCAAATTCATGGGTATCAAGAAGTATTATTTCTGATTAGGGCCAATCTACCCTGTCCACAGCATGATGTTTGCAACAAGGGCAAGGTGTTCAGATTTTGTAAATCCAAATGTCATAAAAACTTTAAAAAGAAATGAAGTCTTCACAAGGTCAGGTGGACTAAAGTATTCCAGAAAGCAGCTGGTAAAGAGCTTACAGTGGATATTCATTTAAATTTAAAAAACATAGAAACAAACCTGGCAAATACCAGAGAGAGCTATGGAATAAAACTATTGATGCAATGAAGAGAATTTTGGAGCTCAAACCGAAACACCAACTAAATTTATAATGAACAATTAAAGAAAAATAAAGAGCTACAGAAAGTCCAGGACATCTAAGAAATCAAAGAAAACATCCGTCATCTCTGAGCCCCACTTGTAGGCAAAAAAAAGCAGCTTAGAAGAGAAAATGGTGCAGCAATTATAAGAAGATATGGGCATGGAAAATATTTCTTTTTTTTATTTTAATTTTTTTGAGACAGAGCCTCAAGCTGTCACCCTGGATAGAGTGCTGTGGCATCCCAGCTCACAGCAACGTCCAATTCCTGGGCTCAAGCGAGTCTCTTGCCTCCACCTCCCAAGTAGCTGGGACTACAGGCGCCCGCCACAATGCCTGACCATTTTTTGGTTGCAGCTGTCATTGTTTGGCGGGCCCGGGCTGGATTCGAACCTGCCAGCTCAGGTGTACGTGGCTGGTGCCTTAGCCCTTTGAGCCACAGGCGCCGAGCCTACTTACTTTTTTCTTAGAAAATCATAATGTATATGAACATTTAATGTTTTTCAAAAAAACCTACAGTAGGGAAAAAAACACACAAAAAAACCTGCAGTAGAGAAACTTTTTATCTTAATTTAATCTAGTGGGTTTCAAATTTATTTGATCTTAGAATCTATTACATCAGCCTGTCACAGTGGCTCTTGCCTATAATTCTAGCACTCTGGGAGGCTGAGGTGGGTGGATCACCTGAGCTCAGCAGTTTGAGACCTGCCTGAGCAAGAAAGAGACCCCCATCTCTACTAAAAGAAAAACCAGGCTCAGCGCCTGTCGTTCAAGCAGCTAAGATGCCAGCCACATACACCTGAGCTGGCAGGTTCGAATCCAGGGTCTGCCAAACAACGACGACTGCAACCAAAAAAAATAGCCAGGCATTGTGACAGGCGCCTGTAGTCCCAGCTACTTGGGAGGCGGAGGCAAGAGAATCACTTGAGCCTAGGAGTTGGAGGTTGCTGTGAGCTATGATGCGATGGCGCTCTACCCAGGGCAACAGCTTGAGGCTCTGTCTCAAAAATAATAATAATAATAATAATAATAATAATAATAATAAAAGAAAAACTAAAAAAAGAAAGAAAGAAAGAAAGAAAGAAAGAAAAACTAGTTGGGCATTATGACTGGTGCCTGTAGTTCCAGCTACTTGGGAGGCTGAGGCAAGAGGATTGCTTGAGCCCAAGAGTTTGAGGTTGTTGTGAGCTATGATGCCATGGCACTTTCTTCCCAGGGCAACAGAGTGAGACTCTGTCTCCAAAAAATAAAAATAAAAAAAAAAACCATTACATCAGATGAAAGTTCTGTAGTACATACTTGGGAAATGTTTTATTTGATTTGATAGGTAATAGAATATAGTGGGTGGTGGGAGGAGTTATTGAAAAAAACTGAGGCTTTGATATTTTTATTTAAAGTACAAATCTTTTTTTTCTGATTATAAATGTAATATACACTTATAAAAATGTAAATGACACGTAGTAAAAGAATGTGGACATTATTATCGACTTCATTCCCCAGAAATAACGAACGACAATGGAATGTTAAACCGGAGTGACAATGTAGGAGGCTTAATAAAAAGTCAGCTTGGGGGCCAGGAAAGGCCTCATGGAATTAAGGAGTCTGAGGACATGTTAAGGAGGGTAGTTGGAAGAGGACAAAGGTAGCAAACAGTCTTAACCAGGATAGGGAGATGAGAAGCTTATGTGTCTATAGTCCCAGCTACTTAGGATCACAGGGGCCCAGGAGTTCAAAGTTGTAGTGAGCTATCAAGATACTGTTGCGCTTGAGCTCCAGCAACAGAGTAAGACTCTGTTTCCAAAAAAAGAAGAGCTAAATAGAAGAAAAGAAAGAAATGTTTGAATTGATGTGAATTAAATTTCTGGGTAGGTTTTTCTGTGTTTTTTTGCTAACTAATAACATACTTGTTTAGTTTGAAGGAGGAGTTCCCTGCCTGGTATGAGAAACTGGTTCTGGAAATGGTTCACCATAACACAGCCTCCTTAGAGAAGTTAGTAGATACTGCTTGGTTGGAGATCATGACCAAATATGCTGTTGGAGAAGAGTGTGACTTTGAGGTATGTGCCTTTTTTTTTTCCCCTGTTATTTGACTTACTGTTGTCAGAATTGGAGCTTCCAATATAGATTATAGAACACATTTCTGTTGTGTGTAAAATTGTGTTATATTTGAAGTCTGCTTTACTTATTATTGGGGAACCAAATTTTAGAACCAAATGTTTAATAATGTGACAATTATTATATTGTGTACCAGTATGCCTTTGCTTTCTCTTTTTGATCCGTTTTTGATAATTCTGTTTTTGGCCTTTTTTGGCTTTGTAATTTTTTTCTTACTTTGTTTAAAAGACTTTAGGATTTTTTTTTTTTGCCTTAGATTCAGGAACAGACGGATCAGATATGTTTAATTCAGGTCTTTGCTATAACTGTAAGAGAATTGACTTTTTTCTTTTTCTACTTAAACTAGTTCTTACATTTTCTAGTCAAAGTAGCTAAAGGATAATGATTATGAAAGTGATACTTAACATTAACACAATCACTTCATAATCTTTTGAAAGCTTAAAATAAGAGAACGGGGCTCGGCGCCTGTGGCTCAGCGGGCTAAGGCGCCAGCCACATACACCTGAGCTGGTGGGTTCGAATCCAGCCCAGACCTGCCAAACAACAATGACGGCTGCAACCAAAAAATGGCCGGGCGTTGTGGCGGGCGCCTGTAGTCCCAGCTACTTGGGAGGCAGAGGCAAGAGACTCGCTTGAGCCCAGGAATTGGAGGTTGCTGTGAGCTGTGATGCCA
>CAUYRH010014373.1:0-53750 GCA_963574655.1 Perodicticus potto
TCCGGAGTAGCTGGGACTACAGGCGCCGGTCACAACGCCTGGCTATTTTTCTGTTTTGCAGTTCGGCCGAGGCCAGGTTTGAACCTGCCACCTTTGGTATATGGGGCTGGCGCCCTACTCAATGAGCCACAGGCGCCGCCCAGTTCTTTCTTTTTTAAAAAGAGGCTTAAAGATTATAGAGCAGCGGTTCTCAACATGTGTGGTCACGACCCTTTTAGGGGTTGCACGACCCTGCCTAAAACCATCACGTACACCCCGTACAAATGCAGGCGTACGAAAATTATTTTATTTGGTTGGGGGTCACCACAACATGAGGAACTGTATTAAAGGGTTGTGTCATTAGGAAGGTTGAAAACTGCTGTTATAGAGTGATAAACTTCATTGTATAAAACAAAAGTAAATTAAAAATCACTGTGGTCCTGCCACCCCAAATAACAACCTTTCTCTGGTCTCTTTCCAAGTGCATGGGTTTTGCCAGTGCTTTGTTTTTTTCATTCTGTACCAGAGCCATCATTTTTAATGTCTGTGAGTACTCTGCATGAGGATTTGTATATCTATTCTGAGCTTCTGGACATTTGGGCTGATTCCAAGTTTTGCTAGTATAAATAAATCTGAAGTTTGCATATTTATGCAAACAACGTCTTTTTCCTTTTTAAGTTTTTGTGGTTTCTTTTTAAAGATAGAATCCTATCACTGTGGTCCTGCCACCCAAAATAACAACCTTTCTCTGGTCTCTTTCCAAGTGCATGAGTTTTGTCATATGTGGAGTTTGTAGTAGCAATCAGCACAGCTTATTAAGCTGACTCTAGATCTTTGTAAACTATGTCTCACAATTTAGAGTGAGAGCCTTAACAACTCCATTTAATTCAAAGGAATAAACTAAACAAAACCTTTCATACTATTTTCCCAACTTTTTATTTTAAAAAATTATGAATCTACAGAATAAGTAAAAATGAACACTGATAGTCTTTTTAATTAAATTTATCAGTTAACATTTGCTTTCTCTCTTCTCTGCCTCCTCTTTCTGTCTCTGTCTGCACACACACACGCACACAGTTTTTTGCTGAATCATTTGAAGGTAAGATGCAGACTAAGTGCAGTGGCTCATGCCTGTAATCCCAGCACTTTGGAGGGCTGAGGCCAAGAGTTCAAGACCAGCCTACACAACATAGTGAGAACCTGTCTCTACAACAACAGAAAAAAAAAAAGAGAAAAGAAAAGAAGTTACAGACATGTGACATTTTATTATTAAATATCTCAGTTTGTATCTCCTAAGAATGAAAAATCTCCAGTGTAAGCAAAATACCATTATCACACCAAGAAATTGACAGTGATTCCATATCGTCTTCTAACACATGGTCCAAAATACATTATTTTTGTCCATGTCTTTAATAACTTTTGTTTTCCTCCATCTAGGACCCAGTTACGTTTAATGCATTAGATTTTGAAATTACAAGGCAAAAGTCTAGTTGTTAAAGCTTTTGGAATGTGTCCCATGGGACTATCTATATATCTGTATCTATCTATCTCCTACATATATATATATATATATATATCCTACCTATATATACATATACACACAGAGTGGCCATGAAGTTCCTGTGTAATTTAAAATAGTGTGTGATTTAAAACAGCACATGAGGGCGGCACCTGTGACTCAGTGGGTAGGGCGCCAGCCCCATATACTGAGGGTGGCAGGTTTGAACCTGGCCTTGGCCAAACAGCAACAACAACAACAAAAAATAGCCGGGTGTTGTGACAGGTGCCTATAGTCCCAGCTACTCAGGAGGCTAAGGCAAGAGAATCGCCTAAGGCCAGGAGTTGGAGATTGCTGTGAGCTGTGATGGACGCCACAGCACTACTGAGGGTGACAAAGTGAGACTCTACCTCTAAAAATAATAATAATAATAAAAAATAAAATTGCACATGAACTTTATGGCCTCCTTGTATATAAAGTGGGGTCCCCTTCAGATCACTAGCTATAAAATCTGTTTTTATCTTCAATGAAACATCAACCACACCACAGCATGCCAGAAAGAGAGCATTGTTGCTGCTTTGGTCAGGTAGGGGCTAGAACCTATACTTGTCCACTCCCCTGAGCCACTCTGAAAGGCCACTTGGCCTTTCACAATGTGCCTTGGCCACATTGTGTCTTCGTAAAGCCAGCAGGGTTCAGCAGGCTCTTCGGCCTCTGACTTGACTTGAGATTTTCTTTCTTTCTTTCTTTTTTTTTTTTTTTAGAGACAGTCTCACTTTATTGACCTCGGTAGAGTACTATAGCGTCACAGCTCACAGCAGCCTCCAACTCCTGGGCTTAGGTGATTTTCTTGCCTTAGCTTCCTGAGTAGCTGGAACTACAGTCACCTGCCACAACGCCCGGCTATTTTGTTTTTTGTTGTTGCAATTTGGCCGAGTCTGGGTTCAAATCCACCATCCTGGGTATATGGAGTCAGTGCCCTACCCACTGAGCCACAGGCGCTGCCTGACTTGAGATTTTCTTTTGATACTTTTGGTCACAGTAGCCACTATAGTCTATATCATGGTCTCCCTTAAAACATATTTGGCTCTTGTTTTAGAAGCATTGCTTTTGTTGCAGCTTTGTGACAGCTGAGTCTTTTCCCCATTTCAGTGGCGGGACCACTGGATGCAGTGTGTGTACTTCCTGCCACAAGAGGAGCCTGTTGTGCAGGGCTCAGCCCTCTGCCTGGTAGCCCACCACGATGACTACTGTGTATGGTACAGCCTGCAGAGGACCAGGTATGCCTAGGCCTTGTTGTGGTGGAGGACAGGGCTTTTGAGACAGTGCATTTGTGTAAATTCCCCATGTATAGATCCCATAGAGGTGTGAGTGGGCCGACTTATATCTGATTAGAATAAAATAAGAACAAAAGTTTGTGTCCGGATGTGTCACTGCTGGTTTGTGTTTACTCAGAAGAGGCTGTCATGGGCTGCTGGATTCTGTTTAGAGTAGACACGCATGAACAGTGTTGAATTGGAGGTCCCTCTAACCTCTTAAGCTTATTCAAGAGCCACAGTCCAGACTCATGCTGGAGACTCAAGGATATGCTCATTACCTGTGTCTGTCCATTCATTTCCTGGCCCAGCCCTGAAAAGAACAGCAAAGTCCACCAGATGCGCCCTGTGTGTGACTGCCAGGCTCACCTGCTTTGGAACCGGCCTCGGTTTGGAGAGATCAATGATCAGAACCGAACTGATCAATATATCCAGGCCCTGAGGACCGTAAGTGTCCAGCCACTTAGGTGGCAATGGGAAAGAAGCCCTTTGTCCTATGGACCCCAGTATTCTGCTTATGATTTGCCAGTTTTGTTTTCTGTGTTCCTTGACTGTGAGTGGCTGCAGCTAGCTCCTCCTGAGGTGGCACTTGAGCAGCAAGCCGGAGAGCTTGTCATTGGACTTCCTGAAGGGCCTGTTCTCTGCTGGTGTGGGAAAGCCTCCTGTAGCCCCTCATTTGTCCTGCCTTTGCCGTTGTGACCACCTGTAATTGGTGTAGGTGACCCCTGTGGATTCAGCCACCCTTTCTCCTCTTTTATATCTGTTGTCACCTTTCTAAGATTTCCTAAAATGTAAATCTGATCGTGTAACTCTCCTAACTGTAAACTTTTGCTCTCTGCTACCTGTAGCAGGGAACTCTCAGCCTGGGGACCAAAGGCAGGGTGTGGAGAGGGGTCTCTTGGGCTTCCTGGAGGTGTGTACAGAAATATATGTGCATGCGGGCATGTGTGTGCATTTTGGGTGGTGGGGAAAGATCCAGGCCCTCCTAAGTTTGTCTCAAAGGGCTCTGTGGCCCATAAAGAAACCCGTACCTTTGGAGAATGACTTGAAAACACTGAAGCCTCAAGTGGCGGATTTATAGCTATCTGTGCTGTCACCAGAGATGCCTGTCATTGTCATACACTGGGGGGTGGCCTCCTGCGGGTGGGGCAGGCTTTCCTGGGGGCCTTCCAGGCTGGGTTGAGAGTTTCTCCTGAGGGTGGGGTGGTTGTGGGGGCTTGGGTGGCAATCATGACCACATGGGGACAGGAGGATCCAGTCCTGTGGTGGGGAAGATGGACCGAGGAAAAGATCAGATTTCGTGGCTGGGAAAGTGGGCCAGGAGCAGGGAAGCACTTTTGCAGCTCACCAACAGGAATCCCCTGACCAACTCTGAGAAGCCCTGTGCTGATACTGCTCTTCTCCTGCAGGTGCTGAAGCCTGGCAGTGTGTGCCTCTGCATCAGTGATGGCAGCCTGCTCTCCATGCTGGCCCATCACCTCGGGGCAGAGCAGGTACTGGACCAATGTCTTTCTGTCAGCTTCCCAAGGGAGTCCCCGTACACAGTGCATTTGAAGCTCTATAGGTGCCACTGTTGTGTGCACAGCATGCTTGGCTTGGCTCAGGGGCTGAGGGGTTTCTTTCCTGCATGATCAGGCAGTGGTGCCGGCTGTAGAGCTGCACATGGGTTCTGCTGGGGGCAGTGTGTAGTGTGGGTGCTGTCCCAGGTAGGGACTGAGCACAGGTAGCGTTTAGGTGTGTCCTCTGTCCTCAGAATGATCTTGCCACATTTTAATCTTTAATTTCTTCCTCTGTTAAGTGAATCTCTTAGAACTAATAGTGTGGTGTTCTCTTTAGGTATTTACAATTGAGAGTTCAGCAGCTTCTCATAAGCTGATGAAAAAAGTAAGTGATAATTGTTGCTGAAATAATGAGAAGACCTGTGGGGCCTTCCTTTCAGAGTCTGGAAGTGGTGGCTTTGAAGTGGTGTCAGCATTGAGGGAAAGGGGATAGGCAGTGGCAGCCACCAACAAGAGTTGCTCTCTGTTGTCTTGGCTCCTGCCTGGAGAGCGGCTCAGAAGGTTTCTAGGGCTGTCATTGAGATAGAAGGGGACACTTGTACTCTGCTTTGTGTTTTGTGGTTGAAGAATTAGGCTTTTCTTCTCACTTCACATAAACTATGAAAACCGAAATCTCCACAGTGGTAGAACAGAGCGTATGATGCGTTTCTGGGACATCAGTGCCCTAGGACTCACTGCTTATGGCCTAATTGGAGATGGTATTTACTTCTCCCCTTGGCCAGTGATTGTTTTTTGATTTCCTTTCCAAAGGGGAACTGTAGGCTTGGGCTAAGTCCTGCCACATGCCTGCAGGAGAAATTTCTTTTGTTTTTACATTTTGCCAGTGTTCTCATCCTTGGTCTATATAGGATCCCCCTTGGGGTGGTATGGGAGGAAATTTCCATAGAGCAGATAAAAGTGCTGCTCCAGGACTGTTTGGCCAGAAAATCTGAAGTAGATAATGTTACTTCAAGAGATGTTTTTTCCTAGACAAAAACTGTTATAAATACGGTAATTTTATTGTTTTCTTTCTAAGATCTTCAAGGCTAACCAGTTGGAAGATAAAATTAATATCATAGAGAAACGGCCAGAGTTACTAAAGAATGCAGACCTGGAGGACAAAAAGGTGAGTAGCAGGAGCCTGGCAGTGATAGCATGGGCAGTGCAGCAAAGCACTGAGATGGCCCCAAGTGCCCCACTGTTCTCTGAGTCTCATGTTGAGTCCCCCACATATCTTGTCAGCTGGGGACTCACCTCCAGGCTTTTGTGGAGCTGCCTGGTAAGCAAATAACTGTACTGTTCTTAACTGGGGCTCATCTCTGCTCCAAGGCAGGGCTGAGCAGCTCTATTAGGACTTGCTGGAGCACGGCACACCTCTCTCTTTTCTCTTTGCTGTCCTCTGTCTTCATCTTCCCTTTGTGTCTTCTAGCTCACGTGGTCTTCCAGGCCCTGAAACTGCTCCCACCAGTGATCTTGTAACTAGCAGTGGCCTCTCTGTGGGCTTCATCTATTCCACATCCTTGGCCCTTGCAACCCTGTGGACCTCTCCCTCTGTTCTCAAGAGACTCTTTCCCAGTTCCTCTCCTGTGGCCTTTCTGGCTGCTGCTCCTTGATGTTCTTCATGCTGCTGTTCTTGGTGTTCCTCCTGGTCCCTCTCTCCATCTCCATCCCCTCAGTGACCAACAGAGTTGGTCTTTACTCTTCACCTTTTTTTTTTTTGTAGAGACAGAGTCTCACTTTATCACCCTCGGTAGAGTGCCGTGGCGTCACACAGCTCACAGCAACCTCCTACCCCTGGGTTTAGGCGATTCTCTTGTCTCAGCCTCCCGAGTAGCTGGGACTACAGGCGCCCGCCACAACGCCCGGCTATTTTGCAGTTCGGCCGAGGCTGGGTTTGAACCTGCCACCTTCAGTATATGGGGCTGGCGCCCTACTTGATGAGCCACAGGCGCCGCCCCTACTCTTCACCTTTTTTGGATTCAAATCTTTGGTCTTTGTCTTTCCTTGAATATCCCACAGCCCTTGGAACTGGACTCCTCCAAAACAGAGCGCGTTATCTTTCATCTTTCCAGCCAGCCTTTTTTTTTACATAACAGCTTTACTGAGATATAATTGACATACCATAAAATGAATCCATTTCAAGTGTCACCTAGTCTCATTTTAGAACATTTTCATTACCCAAAGTCCCCAGGAGCCTTTGTACAGCCATTCAGCACACCACTCACTCCCCAGGCTCTGGCAGCTATTGATCTGGCTTCTGCTTCCATACATTTGCCTTTTCTGGACACTTTAGGCATTATGTGATTTTTTTGTGTCAGGCTCTTTACTCTGAGCATAATAATGTCTAGAGGTTCATCCATGTTGTAAAATGTTATCAGCATCTTGTTCCTTTTTAATGCTGAGTAGTGTTCCATTGTGTAGCTGTGCACATTTTGTTTATCCATTCACCTGGTTATGGACATTCGGAATGTTTCTAAATTGGGCTATTTTGAATAATGCTGGTGTGCGAGGGGTTTGTTTGTTTGTTTGTTTTTTGAGACCGAGTCTCAATTTCTTGTCCCTGGTAGAGTGCCATGGCGTCATAGCTCACAGCAACCTCAAACTCTTGGGCTAAAGTGATTCTCTTGCCTCAGCCTCCCAAGTAGCTGGGACTATACGTATCCCCCACAGTGCCCGGCTATTTTTTAGAGACAGGGTCTCAGTCTTGCTCAGGCTTGTCTTGAATTAGTGAGCTCAAATGGTCCACCTGCCTTGGCCTCCCAGAGTGCTGGTATTATAGGCATGAACCATCTAGCCCAGCCAGTGTGTGAATTCTTATGAAGATACATGTTTTTAGTTCTCTTAGGCAGATGCCTAGTCTGGAATTGCTGGATTGTACGGTAATTATGTTTAACTTCGTAAAAAACAGTTAAACTATTGTCCACTGCGTCTGTACCCTTCTGCATCCCCATCAGCAGTATGAGGGTTCTAGTTTTTTGGTATCCTTTGATATTGTCCTTTTTTATTGCTGCATAATATTCCATCATACGAACATACCACATTTATTTTTCCATTTATAAGTTGATGGACATTTGGGTTGTTTTGGCTTAGGGCTGTTGTTCATCTACAAGTTGCCTTTTTCCCCCTCATAACTGAAAGTCTAGAAGATAATTCTATAAGCCATTTATGTGGTAGCCTGGCTAGACTCTAGGTTCTTGTAGAATAGAACTTATGAGAACAGGCATTCTAGCCCTGTGTCCAGTGCCAGGGCCAGGTACAGGGAGTGTATGCAGGGCTGGCTCTTTTCTGTTTTCTAGTGTTTGCTGCTGTAACACTGCAGGGTTGAATAGAAGAGGAGCCACCTTTTGCAAACTGCATAGCCCTGCCTGGTGCCCATAGGCCCAAGCCCTAGGCAGTTGGCCTCCTTAGCACCAGCCACATCTTCTTCTCCTCCCACTCTGCAGCTAAATCACCTCCCATCCCCAGCTCCACCCATGTCATGGTCCTCAGAAGGACATTTTGAATCACATTCCCTCTTATTTCGAACTCCTGATGAAAGCTGTCAGTGGCTCTGCTTTTGCCTCCAGGACAGGTCTAGCCCTCTCAACTGCCTTTGGGTAGTCTGGCTCCTGCCCACCCCTTGCACACTTATCTGACAAGTGTGGGGCCCCCAAGTACTTTGCTGGGTGCTGGGGGTGCTATGCTGCCAGCATCCCCACTAGGGTGGTGCATAGAGCCTGGTGAGGGAGATACAGTGCAGCAAGCACTAATAAGTGGTGGAGACAAAGCTTTGAGTGGGGATGTACAGGATGCCACTCCGGAGGCCCTGTCTGGTGTTTTTATCTCTGGGTCCCTGGGTGCACCCCTTCCTTCCTTCTGTCAGGTGAAGACAGCTTCCTGTTTGTTTCTTCTTGCACTCTGCACTCCTGAGTACAGGACTCGTATCTGTTTCTCTTCTTTGTATCTTCAAGGGCAAGTACACGCCTGGCATGCTTGTTTGTTGACTGAACAAATGATTGAATGGCCTGAAAAACTTGTGACCTGCCCTTTACTCCTTAGCTCAGCCCTTTTGATACCTGAGTCCTGCTTCTTGCCCTGATCACCAGATCTCTCTCCTCCTGGGTGAGCCGTTCTTCACCACCAGCCTGCTGCCATGGCACAACCTGTACTTCTGGTATGTCCGGACTGCTGTGGACCAGCACCTACAGCCTGGTGCCGTGGTGATGCCCCAGGCTGCCTCGCTGCACGCTGTTGTTGTAGAGTTCAGGGTAGGCCACCTTGGGTTTGCAGAAAACAAAAGCAGGAGGGGTGGGGAACCTTGTTTTCTTGCCAAGACCTTGGGTGGGGATAGAACACTTGGGGCCTGAATGATTTGAGCCTTTCTTTCCTGGGTCAGCACACTGCAGGCATGAATAGGAGAAGTTTGCCTTTTAAAATATGCAGTAATTTGACATATGAAATGGAAATGGCTGTGTGTTGTCATTTTACAATTGTGGCTTATCAGAATAATTAAAAAATATAAATTAAGTGTTTCAAAGTCACGCTGTGCAGCTTGCTCTGCTCTCTTTAAGAGCTAAGGCTCCAGTTGTTAAAAGCATTTTGAGATGGGAGAGTCAGCTTCTTTATATAAGAAAAAAATTGAAGAGCTTCATTTTAATTTGCTCATCAAAGCAGAACCACAGACACAAAGTCATTTTGGGAAAGGCATATTTTTATTAAAGGGACTTTTAGATGCTTTTAACCTGGCATATGGAGTGGTTCTCATTCGATATTTCTTTCTTTTTTTTTTTTTTTTTGGAGACAGTCTCACTTTATGGCCCTCGGTAGAATGCTGTGGCGTTATAGCTCACAGCAACCTCCAACTCCTGGACTTAGGTGATTCTCTTGCCTTAGCCTCCCCAGTAGCTGGGACTACAGGCGTCTACCACAACGCCTGGCTATTTTTTTGTTGCAGTTTGGCCAAGGCTGGGTTTGAACCGCCACCCTTGGTGTATGGGGCCAGCGCCCTATCCACTGAGCCACAGGCGCCGCCCTTGGTATTTCTTTTTTAAGAATGGCTTTACTGGCTTGGTGCCTGTGGCTCAATGGGCTAAGGCACCAGCCACGTACACCTGAGCTGGCAGGTTTGAATCCATCCTGGGCCCGCCAAACAGCAGTGATAGCTGCAGCCAAAAAATGGCCCTGGCATTGTGGTGGGTGCCTGTAGTCCCAGCTACTTGGGAGGCAAAGGCAGGAGACTCGCTTGAGGCCAGGAATTGGAGGTTGCTGTGAGCTGTGATGCCATGGCACTCTATCCAGGGTGACAGCTTGAGGCTCTGTCTCAAAAAAAAAATGTTACGAATGACTTTACTATTGGTAGCTTAGTGGCTCCATCACTGAATTTCTTCTGTGTTATTTGTGTACTCGGTCATATTTCGACGTGAATTCTGGTTTTCATGGCCAAAGAGCAGATGTTGTGTCATGATTAGCATCTGTTCCCAAGCATAAGTCCCAGGCAACGAGGAGGAAAGGCTGCCTGGCTTAAGTGTGCTTGGGTTTCTTCCTCGGAGATACCCTCTCTCCAGCATCCTCATGCTCTGCTTATATTCACAAAGCCTAGGAGGCCAAGTTTATAAATTTCTTCCCGAAGTAATGGTGTTCAAGGTAGCCGGGAAGGAAGCATAAAAGCCCAGGTTGGGAACACTAGCTGATTGATTCCTCATAATCTAGGATTCAGTGTCATGTCAGCATTTGTGATTCCCACCAGAGTCTGTTACAGAAACTGTCCTGGAGCTTTGGCATCCCCATACCCTTCAGCCCGGGAGTCTCCTTTCCGGGTATGTGGGAATAGCACAGTGTGCCTCTAGTTCTTGTTGCCACACTGCCTGTGCCTAGGGTGGGCATAGGCGTCAGCCGTACCCTGCTGGTGGTGCAGATAAGGCTTACACCTCCTCACAGGACCTGTGGCGGATCCGGAGCCCCTGTGGTGAATGCGAAGGCTTCGATGTGCACATCATGGATGACATGATTCAGGTAGGCAGGGCTACAGCTCTGTGCAGTGTCCCACCCACCCATTCCATGTAGCCATAGGCCCCTGACAGGGATGTCTGCTTCTCTAGGCAGCATGCAGAGAGCTTTTCTGTTTGGGGCAGTGAGAGTGGGTGCTGCCATTTCGGTTGCTTCGCCATGAGCATTAGCCTGAGAGCCGTTGTGCTGTACCAGACCTATTCTTGGCCCCATGCTTTTACCCCTGAGTTGGGATCTTCAGCTAGCGCTGATATATCACCGCACCATTGAAAGTCTTCCTGCCGCTGCCCATAGCTTATTTTCTGTTGGAGCAACCTTTCCAGAAGGCAGTTTGTTAACCTTATGAGACAGACATTTTCATTTTGAAGACTCCATTCCAAGAGAGAGGTGTGTAGGGAGTGTCCCTGCAAGTTAATGGTACAGTAGATACTAGCCACTCTCCCTGTCCCACTTCTCTCCTGTCCCAGCCACATTCCTGCCTGGGTGCAGGTGCTTCCCAGGTGCTGGGATTGCTCGTCTGTGTGTTCACCCCTCATGGCAGCCTGGGAGCCTCCTGTGGTGGTCAGTTAGCTTGGTGGACAGTCAGTCCGTGTGAGTGAGTGCCTCGGCACCAGGTGTTCTCATCAGTGAGATAAGACATTTTGTTCTTAGAATAGCTCAAGAGGCACTGTCATCCTATTTTAAAAAGGGAGGTGAAGTGACACCCAGGAGCTGGCTAATGGGCAGCTGGTCTGATCAAAGCTCAGTGCCTTCCTGGAGAGCTGTCTGCCTCGTGTGACTGCAGTTACCCTGGCACTTGGGCCATGATGGTGCCCCTTCCAGCTGGGTGCCGGCTGTGTCTCTGCAGACACTGAGTTCCCATCTCTGTTCTCAGCGTGCCCTGGATTTCAGGGAGAGCAAGGAGGCCGAGCCCCACCCATTGTGGGAGTACCCTTGCCGCAGCCTCTCTGAGCCCTGGCAGATGCTGACCTTTGATTTCCAGCAGCCAGTCCCCCAGCAGCCTGTGCGAGCTGAGGGCTCCATGGAGCTGAGGAGGTAAGTGTAGGCTCCAGAGAATGGGGGGACCCAGAAAGGGGGTGTCACTTTCCCTGTAGGAGTTACTGCCTATGTGGTGAAGCATAGCTGGCCTGGGAGATGCCAACAAATAGCAGATGATATGTCCTTGTCTTGTCCTTGTCCTTTCCTCTCAGAAGTGGCCCTGTGCGTGTGTGGTCCCCATAGTCTCTGGGTGTGTGTGAGTAGGGAGGGAGAGCAGAGTAGGCTGTGCTTAGCCCCATGTCTGATGTCCCCTTGTCAGAGCACAGCTGCAGAGAAAAGTAAACTTGGTTGCTATGGCTGTCCACCAGGCCATTTCTTGAGCTCTCTTGGGAATTAAAGCAGGTTAGGAATTGGAAAGGGGTTCTTGCTCTGAGGCACAACTCCATCGCCCTCTGTAGAGAGGAGTTGCGTCTTCCCTGAGGAAGAACCAACCTCCATCTGACAAGGGGGTGAGCCCAGAGCTCCCAGGGCCAGCGTATCTGACAGGGGCTCTTTAGCCTTTGGAGCCAGAGCTGTGCACGAGCCTTCTGGACCTTCACCTGAGGGACCCTCGTCTCAGTTCTCCTGTAGCTGAGCTGGCCCTGGCCAGGCTGAGAGGAGCAAATATGGGCTCTGAGCTGCAGCTGTTCCTATTGGGCTTTTTCTTTGTGTCCTTTAGTAAGGTGGAGTGTTGAGAGCTCCTGACTGTATAAGACAGAAGTAGGGAAGACAGGGGTTTCTGGAAAGCAGAAGGGAGTCATGGTTGTGCCCATATGTCTTGTGTGTGACTGTTTCTATTTGGCCCAACACTCCCAGGCCTGGCAGAAGCCACGGGGCCGTCCTGTGGATGGAGTACCACCTGACTCCTGACTGCACAGTCAGCACTGGCCTTCTGGAGCCTGCAGAAGACAAGGTAGCACTGTGCACTGGGCCCTGAGTGTATGCTGACCCCAAGAGCAGGTGCCAGCTGGGAGGCCACACCACCCCCTGTGCCATGGGTGTTCCTGGTCACAAGTTAGCCCCCCTGGGTGTTTCTGTCACAAGCTAGGCCTCAGGCTCCTGAGCAGCTTCTCCCCACTGGGAGCCACCTGGGCTGAAGGCTGGCCAGGAAGCGGCTCAGTGCCAGGGAGCCCTCACTGTCTTCCTGCTGCTCCTCCTACAGGGGTACTGTCGCTGGAACCCCCACTGCAAGCAGGCCGTGTACTTCTTCAGCACCACTCTGGGTCCCACAGTGCCGCCAGGCGGCCCCCGGGCAGTGAGCTATGCTGTGGAGTTTGATCCCCACACTGGAGACCTCACCATGGAGTTCAGGCTCACAGACACCCTGGACCGACCCTCACTTGAGAAATAAAGTGGCCAAAGGGCTGCGGGTTCTGAAAGGTGTGTGGCTTTCTGGGGAAGAAAGGCTGAACATGCTCTTCTCCTTCCTGGGACCACTTGACTCTGGGCGTTGAGGAGATGTCTTCCATTTTTGCCTCCTTGTGCTATCAGTTTCTGGTTCTAGGTGTGGCAGGCAACAGGGGCTGGTGACTAAATTTGGAGCCATGGAGGGGTCAGGGAGACCCCACTACCCTACTTGGGGTTCTGAAGTACTCAAGAAACTCCAAGGCAGTGAAGTCTGCTGCCCTACCAGGAAGGGAATGAAGCCCTAAGGCTACCCTTGCTGCCCTCTTGGCAGGCAGAGCCGGTGACAAGAGCCTGCCTTGCCTCTCTGATTCTCTGGGAGTCTCCAGGTCTCTGCATATGTGGCTCCAGCTGGGAAGGCCTTCTAGGGGCTACAGATGCCGAGTTGCAGCTAGGTTCCTGGGCCTTGAAGAACCATGACAGGTTGGGCTGAGAGGACTATGTTTTGCCCTTTCACCTATGGGTAACTTCACCCAGGTGGGTGTCTGAGCTCTGGCCTCAGTGCAGCACTGGCAGGTGGCCTATCAGGATTCAGACCTAGATACCAGGCTGCTGTCTAGAGCATGGGGAAGAGCTGTTTTGAATTTGTTCTGAGATGCAGACCCAGGAGACTGGTTGCCAGAAAGAAGAGTCAGGAAATGTAGCCCTTTCCCCTATGTCAGAAGCCCTTGTGGCCATCAGAAGTCTGGGCAAGCTGGCCGCATTGGCTCATGCCTGTAATCCTAGCGCTCTGGGAGGCCGAGGCAGGTGGATTGCCTGAGCTCACAGATGCAATGAGTTCACAGACCAGCTTGAGGCATATCGAGACCCCATCTCTAAAAATAGTCGGGCATGTATCGGGGGGGGGGAGGGGGTTCCTGTAGTTCGGGTACTTGGTAGGCTGAGGCAAGAGAATCGCTTGAGCCCAAGAGGGTGAGGTTGATGTGAGCTATGATGCAATGGCACTCTACCAAGGGTAACAAAGCGAGACTCTGTCCAAAAAAAGTCTCTGGGCAGATGGGGTACACAGAGCCATTCCAGCCCAGCCTTGCTTCAAGGGACAGCCCGAGAACCCTGTGGTGGCCATGAACTTTTATTTTCTCTCACACACTCAAATGCCCTTTTGTTGTTTATATCCCAATTCTCGGAGGAAACAGGAGGTACCTAGTAAGAGAACCTGAGTGGCCTGGGGTCCTACTATTTCAGGGCAGACTCGGGCTGTGCCCATCCAGAAAGGCTGTTCCCCTTAACAGTCTCCCCATGGCCTGCCCAACCCCAGCTTGTTGCTGAAATAAGTGGCAAACACCAGCCTTGAGCCTCACAGTTTTATTTTCACCTCAGTATCCATCTTTCCTTTCAGCACCAATAAAGGGGGAAAAAAAAAAAAAACCTTTTTAAAATATTTTGTCAGGTGTAAAGATTGTTTTTCTTCTAGGGAAGAATCGTTTGGATATATATTTGATAATGTGTTTACCAAAACTTTAGGTATGCTTACCATATAAAAATCCCTAATGTCTCATGAGGATATAATACAGAAAAAAACAAATTTAAAAAGTTTTTTTTTCTTTTTTATAACAGTATTTCTAAATCTCAGCAAGTTAATACAATAGTTAAAAAGCATCAAGATTAATATCCATACTTAAAATTTAAGGTGGTTTTGGACAAATGAAATAAACAATGCCTTTCTAAGCTGACCCCCCACCTCATGGCTTCTCTTGAGACTGGGCCCAGGGCAGGCACAGAGGCTTGGTTAAGTTATGGGTGACCCCCGTGTCCACCCCTTCCCAGGCCTTAGATGCCATAGAATCTGAGATCCTGGCAATATTTCGTTTCTTTTTTAAAAATCAGAGTGGAAAAGCCTGGCTTGTATACAAGCCCTGGAAGGCCACAGGCATATCACATGGAACACGTGGTTGGGTGGTTGTGGCCTTGGTGTTGAAGGAGGTGTGAGGGAGGCAGGATGTCCCTGCTCTGGATGCCAGGACCTGCGCAGGCAGAGGCGACCTGTGGTAACAGAAAATAACTGAGGCACAGGGCAGTGTGACTTGCCTAAGGCTGCCCTGTGAGCTGGGGGGAAGAGAAGCACATGGCCAGACTCCCACATTTGCTCCTGAGAGGAAGGCTGCCTGGCCAACAGGAGCTGTGGTGGCGTCTGGTCTAGTGGCCTGAGTCTGGCCACTCTTCTGTGTAGGGAGTCAGCCTGCCCATGTGGAGTCCCGGCTGCCCTGGGGGTAGAGCTTAGCCACGGCCTTCGAGGCCAGAGCCTTGGTTGGGGGAAGGACAGAGCACCCGGGCAGGGTTGCCCTCGTCGTCGTCGTCATCGTCACGAGCAGCTTCTTCCTGGCTCTGGACTCTGGGGAGCAGGCAGAGACCTGGCACTAGGGGTGCTCCCCAAGCCAGGTGAGTTTGGACAAACCAGTGTCACCATGGATACACGTCCTCATGTAGCTACCCAGGCTCTGCAGGATCGTCCTCCAGCATGGGGCCTGGTGTCTGGCTGGCCCCCTCAGTCCCTCTTGCAGCTGGGTGGGTGACAAGGCACAGCGTCAGTGCACCAGTGCCAGAAGGCTGGTGGTAGGTCCTGGTGCTTTCTCCAACCTCGCCAGGCAGAGCTGGCCCTGAGCCAGGCTGGATGCAAGGTCAGGGCATTGTGAGGAGGGGAGATTGGTGGGGGTTATCAAAAGTCCCTTGTGTTAGAGCCTCACACCTTGAAACAGACAAAACCTTCACTGGGGAGCAATCCCTATTGTCTGTTAAAGGTAGGTGGGCAGAGGCAGTGCTGCCAAGGGGACCTGGGAACTTCAGGCCTCCCCAAGTCCGGAGGCAGATGGGGGACTGGGCAGTTGGCCAGCTCTGCCACACCGAGCCTAGAGGCCCGGAGCTGGCCCTGGTTGCCCACTAGCAAGGCAGCTCTGCCTGGATGCCAACCACTCCCTGCCCTGGGTGAGCAGTGGCCATCAGCCTTGCCACCCACCTCTTCAGGGCCTTGGCGTTAGTTTGGGTGGCTGTTGAGGATAGGCCTGGGGGGCCAGAGCTGCAGCCCCATCTGGGGGCAGGCAGGTGGTTCCTGAGCTCAGCCGGCACATGGGTGGGGGCAGTCCCCAGGAAATGATTGGTCCCGAACCAGAGACGTCCAGAGGGGAGAAAGAAGAGGATGTGTTGGTTTTGATAGAGAAGAAGCTACAAATCTATTGTTTTCAAAATCAGGACCCTCCTCCCGCCCCCCTTTATGCTGTGAGTCCCCTTCTTCTTGTAAAAAAAGTGGATTCTCTTTCAGATTCCCTGTTTATGGCTCCGTTGCCCAGATCCAAGTCTCCTAGAGGAGGCTCTAGGGCGGCCAGAGCCAGCTGGACCCTGGTGTGCCTGGGCGGGGAAGGGACCCTGTTTTAGGAAGAGCAAGTTCTGAGTGACTTGTAAACCCTTCAAACTGAAGGGTTGATTTTGTTTTTAACTTACTGTTTTTCTTTTTAAAAGTAATCGCCCTTGAATGCATGACCCTGGGAAGAGCCCTGGGCTGGCTGGTAAAGCTACAGCCTTCAGGTCCCTGCGGTGAGCCATCCCGGGCTGGAGGTGGGAGAGCTGGCGGCCGTGCCCAGGAAGTGCTTCTTTGGCTGTTTCTGATTGTGTTTGGAGTTTGGCCTTGGGTGAGGCCCGAGCAAGGGGTCTGTGTGGCTACAGCGTGGCACATGGCATGCGGGCAGCGTGCATGCGAGGGTGCAGGCATGCGAGACAACATTGGCAGCAGACAAAATAATGAACCCTGGACAAAGCTTAAGAAGAGATACAAAGAGTACATAAACCCAGTCCTTAACACTAACCCATGGGTTACAAACTAGGTTGTGCTGTTGATTTGTAGAAAATCATGTTTTAAAAGAATGGCACTGGTTAGGCAGCTGGGGGCTCCCGAGCTGGCCTGCCACCTCATTCTGCAGTGAGGCCCAGAGAAGCACTGCTCCCAGTTTCCCGGGCACTGACTGGCTCTCTCCCAGTCCCTGCCCTCCTCCCCCAGCACTGGGTGCTCAATGGAGGGGACATGCCCCAGGGATGGGCTGCGGCTCAGAGGACTGGCAGAGGCCCTGCTGCTCCGGATGCCGGTGACGTGGCTGGTCTATGCCTCTTCCTCCCCCGTTGACACCATCAGCCGCATGGCCACTGGGAGGTGGTCGGTCAGGCCGGATAGCTGGGTGATGAAACTGAATTCTTCCACCTCCTGGGTTGAGTCAGGGAGGGAAGAGGCATCCTGATTAGACCCAAAGGGCATCCTGCAAAGGAGGGGCCAGGAGGGGGACAGGGAGACTGTCTGGGGGTCCTGGGTGTGAGGCCTCTGGTCTGGGGTCAGCATGGTTTTTCTGAAGGCAGAAGAATCCCAGGGCCCTACAGGACTGCAGATGACAGGTCTCATCTTGGAGGGGTGGGTCTCAAAGGTCCCAGTGCTGTGCACAGCTGCAGCCTGCGGTCCACCATCTCCCTCTAGGCATGGCCCTGCTGCCTGGGCCCTGACCCAACTCACCGCCTTCCAGTCTGGGCACAGCCCCTCTTCGGCATGCAGCATGTAGTCGATACGCCTGCCGTTGCCTTTCAGCAGGTCCTTTCGCCCCTTCTGGCCTGGGCTCTTGCTGATGGGAAATGCCAGGTACTCCTTGCGACCTTCTTCACTCTCCAAGACCCTATTCACAGGCAGGCAGCCAGGTGAGCCCCCTACGCCAGCCCCAGGGCCTGACAGGTCCTGGGTGGAGGGTGGTTGATCTCTTCCCAAAGTGGGGGAGGATAGGTTAGACCAGACCTCTGGGTTTAAGATCTATCTTTCCTGTGAGTCAAAAGGGCCTAGATGGAAGGAAGCTAGGTCAGAACCTGTGAGTTCTTGGCTGAATTGGGCACTCTGAAGCCTACCACAGGTTGTGACATGTCCATCTTGGGCTGGCCAGCACTCACTTTCCCTGGCTATGACATGGCAGTCCTGACCTGCTCTAGAACAGGCTCCTGCTCTGAGCCAGTAGGGGCCTGTTAGAGGGAACTTGGTCTTTGCTGTGAACTGCAGAGACCCCCTCTCTCCTGGAACTCCCTGGACACCCCATGCCCTCGTGACTATTGTTCCTGCTGGCAGGGGAGCAAAGAGAGCGCCTAGGTCCCATCTGAGGACCCAGCTTTGTGTGAGTCTGTCCCTCAGTGGCAGTGTGTGACCCTGTTCTGAGACTCCATTTCCTTGGAAACAAGAATGGTGGTTGTGGGTCCAAGACACACAGGGAACAGGCTGAGTGAGGACTCTCGTATGGGTGCCGAGAGCTGTGGAAGACTCAGGGAGGGTAGGCACTGTCAGGGCACATCTGTTACATCCTGAATCTATGTCTTCTGACCCCCTTTCTGACACTACTGCTCTGAGACACAGTGTGCCATCTTCCTCCAGCCAGCCTGTCCTGCAGGGCCTGAGTACCACTGGGTAGGTGGCTTACGACTCCCCTGGAAGATCCCATTGCAGAGGGCAGGCTCAGGCCAGTGTCTAGGGCAGAAGGCGCAGCTTTAGGGACACCACACAGGCAGCCAGATGGGTTAATGCCTGGACAGACCAAAAACGGGCACCCAGAGAAGCACAGCCTTCTACACATGTGAATTTCTACAAGGTTTTTATCTGACTTAAGATAAATACCACTAATGACATTCAGAACATTGTTACAGCCCAGAAATATAATCTATTACTGTCCTTTCCCTTTGATAATTAATTCCAGCATCAATGATCTGAGAGTTACTGATAGTCATTTTTTAATCATCTCATAAAAAGATAATTTTCTCAGTAGAGGATGATGTTTCAAATTTAGTCTATAATCTAATTAATTGGCTCAAATTAGCTGCAAAGAACCATTGCCATGACTGTGCAATCTTGGGCTGTGAATTATAAATTGGTTCTGCTGTTGGCCTCAAATATGTCCTTTATGGAAGTCTCTGGGCTCATAATGAAGTTTGGTGAGGATGGACCTGTCTCTATTTTGAAAGTGACGGCCTTGTGTTATCTCTGCTGGTATTTTTATTTGCCTAATTGGTACAAGCTGCTGGGCACCCAGTGGATCATCTGTAGGATTGACCCTTGGCCTGGCCCTGGGGCAGGATGGGCTCCTGAAAAGTGAGCCCAGACTGGCTGCTGGCTTGGGACACATCCCCTGGAGGCCCTGGTTGCCTAGAGGCTTTTTGGCAAGGCCTGCCTGGGTGTGGATGTGAGGTCTGCTTGCTGACCCAGCTCCCAGCTGTCCAGGCTCTCCCAGGTGGGATGAGGGGCAAGTTCTTGCCAAACACAAGCCCTCCCTGGTCTTGGCACAGCTCTCCCTCATGGCTCCTGCCTGGTCCTGTCTCTCTACTGCCTTGTTCCCAACCTGGGAACTGGTGTGGATTGTCAATCCCTACCGGCCTGTGGCTACATGGTGCTTACTTCTGAAGGTTCTCAGGGGTGCACACATCCTCATCGTAGAGACCATTTGTGTCCAGCAGGGTACCTGGGGACAAGGGGATAAGAGTGGTCATTGCAGGCAAGGCCCAGGCAGCCTTGAGGAAGGTGGCCTCCGTGGGGTGGACAAGGGCCTCCACCAGCCTGGGGCGGCTGACTGGGCCTTCCCCAGCAGTGGGGCCTTGAGGGCAGGTCCTGGTGGCCTTTGCAGAAAGCCTGTGCGAAGCCCACCCCTCCCCCCACCCCAGTCCCAGCTCACCGATGGCCCACGGCTTCTCCTCCCCAGGCCCCAGGCGGCAGGGATCCTTGTAGCGTGTAAACAGGGAATGCTGCTGCTCCAGCTTGTCATCTGTGTGGGGAGGAGGAAATGATGTGCTATTCAGGGGTCTGGCTTGTCCTGAGGGGCTGCCACCCTTGGTTCCAGTCAGTTTTTCCTGCAGAGGCCCCCAGGCCCATGTCCCTTAGTAACAGCCTCTAGGTGGTGTCTGTGGCTCATCTGTCACTGGTATTCTGTGTCCTTGAGAATGTCCCCCTACCACACACACTCAAGTCTTTTCCTGGGGCTCCAGGGACAGTGACCTGGAGGCCTTCCCAGATCCCGTGAAACCCCTTTTTGGGGGCTGGCTGGTCCTACCCTGGCCAGGGCTCCTGCCCTCTTCACAGACCTGGGTGTCCAGGCCAGAGGGGAGTGAACCCCACCAGGCTCAGAGAGGGATGTCACCTGCCCAGGGTTCCCATTTGTCCTGCCAACTAATTGAGCTAGAAGGGACTTTCTGAGACCCGGGGAGAGAAACAAAGGGAACTGAGTGGGGCCTGATGGTTGGGACCTCCCCTCCTGACAGCTTCTTCCGGTGTATGCCAGGTCCCAACTCTGGTGTAGGAAGATCCCAGGAGTACCCAGTATGTCCCAGTTGGCATCAGGCATGGGACTGTGACAGGACCACAGGGACATGGTGCTAGGGCAGGAGCCAGCATGTTGGGACTTACGGCCTTGCCCCGCAGGGCTGCAGGGGAGGAGCTTCTGTGTCATGGGGCGGTTTGTGTTCTAGGGTGTGACTGCTGTTCCCCACTCCCCTGGAGTTGCCCCGTTGTCAGAGATGCCTCCGTCATCATAAACAGATAGGAATAGCTGCTCCTGCTGCCACCAGGTGAGGGCATTTACCTGTGTTCTGTAGTGAGGCTTTCAGGTGTCCTGCCTTCACTGGGGTCTGGGCCTGAGCTCCCAGATCTTGATGGTCTTACCCTGCCCACAGTCTCCTGGGGGCTGCAGCCCAGGTGGAAAGAACCCAGGAGCCCTAACACCTGGCTCCTCAGAGTCACAGGAGGCTCAGAGCTCCCCAGACCTCTCAGAGGTCCCTGTAAGATCTGCATGGTTACCTGATTCAGGTCAGTTATTTAGATTTTTTGTTGTTGTTGCTGCAGTTTGGCCGGGGGCTGGGGCTTGAACCTGCCACCCTTGGCATATGGGGCCGGTACCCTACTACCTGAGCCACCGGCGCCGCCCTCCAATCAATTTTATTTAAAATTACACTGATGATGAACCTATAGTCTTTCAGCCTAATGGTATAGGCCTGGTGCCCTGGATTCAGATCCCAGTTCAGGCATTTACTGGCTGTGTGACCTTGGGTGCGTATTCAACCTCTCTGAGTCTCAGCCTTGTCTACACCACGTGGATGAAAACAGTGCCTAACAATTATGGTTGTTAGGAGGCTAAATGGAACAGCAGAATCATGCTTGGGGAAAAGTAGGAACTGCGTAAGTATGTGATAAGGATTGTTAGTGAGTGGACACCTGAGTTTCAGAGGCCCCAAGCTTTCCTCATAATGGGTGTTTTCAGGGTAAGCTCTCTGTCTCCAGCAAGAAGGCCTCAGCTTTCTAGGCAGAGCGTGGGCAATTCCTGTGCTGGGATTTCTGGGGGACAGAGAAATCATAGTTTTGCTACATATCCCACCCACACCTTTAGGGAGAGTAGGAAGTTCGAGCTGCCTAACCCAAGTCTTTCTAGCTGTGCCTGGAACACTGCTGAGTACCAGACCAGGGTGGGAAGGAGCTTGACCTCACCAGAGGAGCAATTGTCAAAGTTGAAATCTCCGCAGATGACGTCAAATGCCACCAGCTCCTCTGGGTTGGCTGTGCTGGACGAGGAGGTAGATTTTCGGAAATCAGCCAGCCAGTCCTGAAGCAGGTCCAGCTGCTCACACCGGATGGCACTGTCCTCTGTGGGGCAGAAGTGCGGGGATCAACTGATGAGCCAGGCCCCATTTGCTGAGCCCACTCCCAGAAAACCTCCAGCCGGTGACCCTACCTGGCAGGGCATGCAGGTGTGTGCAGGCGACGTACCCGACAATTCTTTGGTCCTGAGGTGTGCTTCCCACCTGCACCTGGGGGGAGGGGAAGTGTCAGTGCCATCACTTACCAGTCACCACTGCCCTGAGTGCAAAGGGACACTGGCAACACCCACCCACTCAGTAGCCCTACTTCTCTGCCAGGTTCCTGGCTAGACTCAGCTGATAAGGACAGGACGCATCCTGCTTCTAGGATCTGACAGTTCAGTGTGGAAGGTGGAGGCATAAAAAACCTTAGCCTGTGGCCTGGTGTGCCAGTGGTGACCTATGCAAAGCATTGTGAGTGAAAACAGACTCACAGCAGTTCCTTCCCATCCCCACCATCTTCCAGTGACCACAGTGTCTACATGCATGACCCTCAGTTCCTGCCCATTCTTGTCTGGCAGCTCTTTCCTCCTTCCCCCCTTGGTCACAGCCTAGACCTAGCTACACCTTGGTGTGCCTTCCCTGTGAAATCTCAGTGGGATGACCCTCCAGAACCTGGTGCCCCCTGCTTGCCCTGCCTCACTCCTCTGGCTACATGGTAAGCTGTCTGTGGGATAAGTCGCTTCATCTGCTTTCTAGGTCATGGGTGCCCATAGTCCCTAGAGCTCTGGGCAAGAGCTCTGGCTAGCATCTCCATGGCTCTGGGCCTTATATCCAGTACCATTCACCCATAGCCCCCATTCTGAGCCCAGCCCTCTGTCCTCCCTCTGGTCACCTCTTCACCCAAGAGGGTACTTGCACTCCCACCCTGGGCAGGAAGCCCTGACAGGCTGTCCCCAAAGGTTGGCTTATCATAAACATCTCAACCGTACCTCACAGATAACTCAAAACTGCACCCCAAGGGAGACCCTCTCCAACTCAGGGCAACACTTAATCCTTGCTGGTGCTGCAGCTGGGAGGTGGCCACAGAGAGATGTCCCCAGGCGGAGGCTCTTCTGGGCTCTCTGACTATTGCATAGCTGCTAGAGGTCACTCAGATGCTTTCCCCAGAGGTCCTTGCTTGGCCTCGTCCTCTTCCCCATAGGCTTCCCTCCCCAAATCTTGCCAGTCTTCCTAGACTGGATTTCCTGTGATGACAAGACTACCAGACCCAGGGCACTCTCCAGGGAGTAAAGCTAGGCTGCTGGTCCTAGTAGTTGGCTGAGAGCCCTGCAGTGAGTGGGGAGCCCCATGGTGGCCTGGATGGCAGAAGCTGCAGCACAACCCATTGGCTGCATCTCTCTTTTTGCTGCTGAGGTTGAGCTGGTGTTATTCTCCATCTGGACCTTTTCAGCGAACAGCCCTGGCTCTCCAGGCCCTTCCTTCTACCCTCCCAGGCTCAGGGGTGCATCCCTTCCCCGGCACTGAAGAAGTCTGGCTGTGTGAGGACGGGCAGCTCAGCTGGGTTTGGGGGCTGTTTATAAACCCACAGGTTCACCGTTCACTTCTTGCCAATATACCAGACCCAAAGTTCAGTCTAACAGTATTCGCCACCCCCAGAATGGCGCTGTGATGTTGCATACCAGCTTGGCATCCTAGGGGAAAAATATTTTTTAATCTGCAATGCTCAAAAAGGACACACGATGGCGCTCTCACCCCCATGTTCCTCAGGCAACAAGCCTGTTTCCTCAGTAAAGTAATGGTAACATTCACGTGGGAGCATTCGTGCTTTGTGGTGTTAACCTTCCCAGGTCTTTATGACAACTATGAAAGTGTGCTAAATTTCTGGTTTTTTTTTTTTTTTTTGTCCAGGGCTGGGTTTGAACCCACCACCTCCGGCATATGGAGCTGGTGCCCTACTCCTTTGAGCCACAGGTGCCGCCCAATTTATGGCATTTTTATAGATACACACACTGGGGCCATGAGAAAGTCATGGGCCAGGATCACAGGCTGACAGTTAAAGGCAGGCTCAGCTTGGATCTGTCTGCCTCACGCAGCTCTATGCTGCTCTCTGAGCTGTGGTGACTTCGCCAGGCTTCTCCCCAGCTGCTCATTTGTTGGTCTTAACGTGTCAGCCTCTCCTGTCCTGTGCTGAGTTTCGGGCAGGGATGTGTACACATGCAGATTCTGTTCTGCAGTGAGACACACGTGGGAGCTGCCTCTTGTCACCCCCGTCCTCTTCTCCCTCCTAATCAGCTGAGTGATCTCGCCAAGATCCACTTTATTATTTGCTGAAACTTATTGATTCCCGGCTTGTGGCCTCAGGAGGTGCAGAGTCCTGAGTTTCTCTTACAAAAACAAACAATCACACCGAGGGGTTGTGCCTTTTTAGTCCTGGTAGACAAAGACGGTTAACAGAGCCAGTGTCTGGAATCGGGCTGTGTGTGAGGCAGAGGGACTCCAGTTCCTTCCTGCACAGAGTCTCATTCCTTAAAGGACCTAAAGTACCACACAGTGACAGGAGGTCAGAGACCACTGGCTTCTATGCATAGCGAGTGATCAGTGGCAGTGTCCTTTCAGTGTTCCCCCAGGGTCCCCAGCCCTCTTTGGACTCATGTATTCCCTCCCCTGCAGCAGGAGAAATAGTCACACTCTGTTTATGATGACTATGAGAGTATGCTAAATTTATGGCATTTTTATAGGTGCACACATTGAGGCCATGAGAAAGTCATGGGCCAACAGAGACATATTGGGGTCAGTCCTGTTCTCGAGGAGCTCTTTCTGACAGGATAGAGGGACAACAAGACACCTGGGCAGAGGGTGGAGGAGCTTGTGAGAGGAAGATGGCTTTGTGCCAGGCGGTGTCAGGAGAGGTCCACAGAGGTGGTTCACCCAACCCAGGGTGAGACCAAGACAACAGGAGCCTGGGGTATGGAGCCTCACAGGTGTATGCGCATGGAGGGGCCAAGTTGTAGGTCGGGCTTTCCCCAGGGGGCAGTGGAGGGTGGCAATGAGAGTCAGACCTGGTATGGTAAGAGGGCTGGTGGAAGGGGCAGGATAGGCGAAACCACAGTAGGGCTGATGCAGGCGAATGATGCAGCTGGACACATGGGGTGGGCCATAGGGTGTCTGGAGAGTGACATGAAAGACTGGGACGGACAGGCTGGGCCTGGGGCACAGAGCAGAGAAAGCATCCTTCTGGGTTAGGGATGGTGAAACTGGGAGAGGGGCAGCTGGGGCAGATGGTGATTTTGGTTTAGAATGGGTACGGACATGTCCAGGAGGCAGCTCAGAGGAGGAATCTAGACTGGGACAAGGCTGAGGGCATCAGCACAGACAGAAATGGGGGCTGTGGAATTGAACTGCCCCTGCACATGAAGGGGCAGCCAAGCTCGGGGTCAGTGCAGGATGTGGTAGACCTGAAGCTGCTGAGAGAAGCTAAGACTGGGTTTTATGTGAAATATATTGATTTTGAAATATTGGCCAAAACAAAAACATGTTTAATGACACATATCAAATTAAACATACCTGCAGACCAGCTTGAGACCTAAGAGGTAGAAGATGAAAAAGAACATTCAGAGGCTGGGCATGGTGGCTCACATCTGAAATCCTAGCCCTCTGGGAGGCTGAGGCAGGTGGATTGCCCTGAGCTCACAGGTTTGAGCCCAGCCTGAATCATAGTGAGATCTCTTCTCTAAAAAATAGCTCGGCATCATGGAGGGCAGCTGTAGTCCCAGCTACTTGGGAGGCTGAGGCAAGAGAATCGCTTGAGCCCAAGAGTTTGAGGTTGCTACAAGCTGTGACACCACAGCACTCTACCAAGGTGACAAAGTGAAACTGTCTCAAAAACAAAAAGAAAATAGAAAAAAACATTCAGGACAGAGCTGCAGAGGTGGGGCTGTCCCATGGAGACTGTTGCTGATGTTGGTAGGAACAGTGTGGCTGGGGTGCCAGGAGGTGGGGGGACATGTGACTCCCGGCCTCTGAGCAATCAGTGATGGGGTGGGAGTGAGGCACCTCCCAAGGGGGCCCTCCCACCCTGGACCTCACAACACTTCCCCTTCTTTCCCAGAAAGGCAGTCCCGCTGCCGAGACGAAAATACATCCATGGAACAGAACACCAACGAACCATATGCCAAAATAGGAAGGCTGGAGCTGTTTTTCAGAAGAGTTAATTCAATGTCAGCGTCTTTTGCTGTGAATGAAGAGTGGGGGGCCCTAACTCTGGCCCTGGCAGAGCCACATGAGAGCCATCGAGCAATCCAGAGTAGGGGGCCGGGGCCGTTAGGAGCCTGCCCTGGTACCAGCAGGTTCTGAGGTGACCAGCCCATACTCCTAGCGGGTACTGGGCACAAACACCGGCATTTTTCTGGACAGGTGAGCATCACTGCTCCTAGAAGGGAATTGAGAAGTAAGGGGACCCTCCTGGGCAGGCCTTGGAGCCACCGCCTTCTCTGCTGAGCCTCCTTTTCTGTGCCCCCACAAAGCAGCTGCTGCCTCTGGGAGCAGAAAGCCCTGCTCTGCATCTGCTGGCCAGTGATGCTTCAGAAAACGCTAGAAGCACCAAGAGTGGCTTTTGGATAGAGAACAAAAGTCGACACTTAGTGTCTCAGACTCAGTGGAAGATAATGTGTAATGACCAAATTACCCGGGTCTAAAAACTCCTCCAATTGCATCCAAATTAGCAGAATAATTATGATTCACTTTAATTAATGACTATGAAAGCAAAGCTACAGACTGGTGGGCAGAGAGCCTGGTATGGCAGTTGCATGACAGCCAGGAAGGAGGGTCATCCAGGCTGGTGAACCTGGTGGCATTAGTGACACAGGTGTGGGAAAGGCCCAGGGACCTGGGAGTCCTGTCTGCTTGCAGTACTTGTTCCTTGCTGGTCTTGCCACCTTGTGTGAATCAAGAGGGCCCCTTCCTCCTCCTCTTTCTCCCCTTACCATTGCCATCATCACTGTGGCCACCTGCACTATCAGAGTCAAAGCTCTGAGCCCCTCCCAGGCTGCCCTGCGCTGGTCCACTCCTACCCTGTTGCCATTTTAGAGATGAGGAAATGGCCCAAGATCATCTGTCTGTCCATAGAGCCACTGCTCTTTTCCCTGTGTTTCTATTTTCCTGTTCTTGAGCTGGGGCCCTCCTGTTTGGCTCCCCGAAAGGTGTTATCTGCCTCCTACTTCAACCCCCATGAGCATGAGGACCCCCCAGCTGCAGCCCACTTCCCGATGACGTGCCAGGCCAAGGATCCTACCTTGAGAAACAGAGCTCCCTTAGAGGCCCAGCCATCGGAGCCCTTCCCGTTGGGGTAACAGTGATAGGCCACATCCATGATGGGGTAGCGGCTGGCAAAGAAGAGGCCACTGTTGATAAACTTGAAACAGTAGCAGCAACGGCAGCTGTGGCAGCCATAGACCCCGACGTCATACAGGATGTACTCAAAGTAGCCGTGCAGCTGGTCTTTCAACTTGGTGGCCGCACGCTTGTCGAACACCTCCTGCAGGCACAGGAAGTCCAGGTTGGCAGGGAAGAAGGCCGACACCTCGTGGTCAAAGGCCTCGTCCGGGTGCCGCCTCTTGCGGGCTGCTGCCTTCTTCACCACCGAGGCCTTGTACAGGAGCTTGTTATTGGCACCTGGCTCCCCGCTGCCACCGTCTGGCCCAGCTCGTGCCTTCACCAGGGACTCCCTGGAGGCTGATGGGCTGCCTAGGCTCCCCGAGTCCCCATCCCGCTGATTGTGGTTGGGTGTCTGGCCCTTTGGGCCCCCACCAGCCCCATTCTTGGCTAGGCTCCCGGGGGTAGGGTCATCGCCTTCAGGTGACCGGCCCCCATCCTCGCCACCAATGCGCACGATGCAGGTGTCCTCAAGGCTGCAACTGTCAGCTGGGTCCCCAGAGGCCAGGCCATTGGCGGCCTCATCACCATGGTGCCGCCCGCCATCACCCTTGTATTCCACTGAGGCTGTCCTCTTAATGCTCCCAGGGACAGTCCGGGCCATGCCATCGCTGCCCTGTGGAGAAGCCAGGCTGCTGAAGCTGGCAGCGCTGATGGAAGTGTTGGTGGGTGAGTCGATGTAGATTTTGATCTGGGGCCGGGCGGCCCCATTGCGGATTCTGTGCCCGATCTCTTTGGCCCGTGCTTGGGTGTTAGAAAGGTTGTTGTGCCTGGCGAGTGAGTCGGGTAGGAGGCAGACATTGGCAGAGGCAAAGCAGAAGCTTCTGCCAGCCCCTGTTCCCTTCCATTCACCAAGCAGGGCTGCCCCGCTGGCCTGGCCCTTGTCTTCCAGTTGTGAGTAGATGTAGGGCCGGCGGGCGGACTGCAGTGGGGACCAGAAGAGGAATCCAACAAAGGCAAAGGGCAGTGCAGCCACCAGGAGGGCCAGGTAGACGGGTGTGAAGAGGACGGTGCAGAGCAGATGTAGGCAGCACGGGTCGTCCGCCTGCTGCCGCTTCTCGTAGGTGGTGGGTGTGAAAGAGGCCAGCAGCCTGTCCACCAGCCAATAACATGGGAAGATGAGGGCCCAGGACACGCAGTGCAGGGCTGACAGACAGCTGTTAGGAAAGGGGGTCGTGTATAAAACCATCGCAGCTCACTGGGCGCTGTGGCCAGCCCTACTACATGGTGTCCGTGGCAGCTGTGGGCACGTTCCTGGGCAGGGATGGGCAAGTTGGGCGGCAGCTGGCAGATGGGTCACCTCCTGGTGAGATGCAACGACTCTGGATGGTCAGTGGTGTGTGTGGGCCAGCTGATCATGGTTCACCTCAGTGGGCCATGCTGGGCGCTAAGGTCTACTGGAGAACCTGCAGAGACAAAAAGCAAGGGGCTCCTGGTGATCTTCAGAGAAGCAGGCCAGATGCTGGGGCCATCGTCCCAGCTCACCCCCTTCCTGCTTCCTCTGACGTGGAGCACAGCTGTTCTGAAGAGGAGGCTGGAGCCAGAGGGCTCTGTACAGGTGTTTGGTGGCCAGGAGACAGCCCAGCACGCTGTTTACTGAGTGTGTTTTATTCTCTTGGAGTAAAGGTTGGTGGCATGACTGTCCCTAACTGACTATCTTGAGCTTATAACTGAATTGCTTGAAAAACGGCCCTGATTTTCAGAGAGGCACATTGTGGACACATGGTGGCCAGGCTTGGAACCCTAGAGGCTGCCCATCAGGAGCCAGAGCTGTGACCTGGGCAGGCAGATGAATGCTGGATCAGAGGACCCACCTGTCACTGAGTGCCAACAAGGTCAGGACCGAGCATGAACAAACAGCAGAGAAGTAGGGTCAGAGTCCTGGAGCAGAGGGCTTTGGCTGTCACGGGCCCCGGGAGCCCACACCCCTTGCAGCCACTGTGGGTTCCTGAGAGAAAGTCCTTAAACCTTCCCTTATCCTGGGTGGTGCATCCTTGACGCTGGCTGATCAGGGCTGGGATCTGCTGTTAGCTGTGACAAGGCTATTGGGGTGCAGAGGGAGAGAGAGATTCCCTTATTAAGAGTCTATATCCCTGTGTACCCCTAACTCTTGGTATGACTCTAGAAACCCTCTGGGCAAGCTCCCTTTGTCCTGTCTATAGTGAGTGGCCAGGCCTGATGTTCTTGCCTCTCCTGGGCTGGACAGAAGAATGTCACTGGTCCCCACCCAGGTGTCAGTGGGATCTGAGGTGGTCCCACAATGATCCTCTAGATAGGAGTGTCCAACCTTTTTTTTTTTTTTTCTCTTCCACATATTGGAATAAGAGTTGTCTTGGGTCACACATCAAATACATACACATGGCTTGGCGCCTGTAGCTTAAGCAGCTAATGCTCCATCCACATACACTAGAATTGGTGGGTTCATATCCAGCCTGGGTCTGCCAAACAACAATGACAACTACAGCTGAAAAAAAAAAAAAAAAAAGTGGCACCTGTGGCTCAAAGGATTAAGGCGCCGGCCCCATATGCCGGAGGTGGTGGGTTCAAACCCAGCCCCAGCCAAAAACCGCAAAAAAAAGAAAAAAAAATAGCCAGGCATTGTGGCAGCCGCCTGTAGTCCCGGCTACTTGGGAGGCAGAGGCAAGAGACTCACTTAAGCCCAGGAATTGGAGGTTGCTGTGAGCTGTGATGCCACAGAACTCTACCCAGGGTGACAGCTTGAGGCTCTGTCTCAAAAAACCCAAAAAAACAAAAAACAAAGACAAATACCCAAACATTAGCAAAAATTGATTAGCAAAAAAAAAAGTCCATGCATACTTTCCATGATATCCAACACCACAGATAAGCCAAAAAAGTCCTCACAAAATCAGAATGCAGCCAGCAGGCCACAGGTTGAACATTCCTGATAGGTGTCCATAGCATCCCAGCCTTTCCTGCTGTCCCAGCCCCCTATAAAGAGCCCCTGAACAGGGGGTATCTTCCCAGGTGAGGCCCACCTGTCTTCCCATGTATGTGCCAGTAACTTCATACAGAAGCTGCTGACACAGGAGACTTAAATGGGGTTGCTACTCATGGAGCTGGTTTCTAAAGCTTTGTGGTTAATTATTTTGTCTCAGGGAAATGGAAGGAGGGTAAACAGTCAACAACACATTAATTAGTCTGATCTGCACTTTTCCCATAAAAAAAGGAAAGCTAAACATTAGAGGCTGGCAACTTCTCAGGGAATTCTCAAGTCCTCCAAGGGGTGGCCCAGGGAAGGTTGTGCTTTCTTGGGGCCTGGGTCTGGCACCCACACACCTCTAAGTCCAGAGGGAGAAGGAGAGGTGGACAAATCCTGGGCAGGACCCAGGAGGCCAGAGCTCAGGCCCCCCTGGTGGGCATGGGTAGTGTCAGGAAGCCGTCCTGCACACACTGCTCTGCCATCTACTGCCACCTGCAGTTAACTGCCGCACCCAGACACTGTGGCTGCTGAGAGGCCTGAGTTGAGGGCCCAGGGGCTGGCTCATCTGCAGAGGAGGGCCAGTCTGGTATGGGCAGCACTTCGTTACTGGATGCTAAATACGTACCACCACTAGCACCAAGACAGACATCCCTGCCCAGTCCCCAGGGAATGGACCTGGCAGGCATGCAGGTGCACAGGCCCTGCCTGAACAGAGGCTCAGAGGGCCCTAGGTGGACTGTGGCTTTGAATTTGAATTTCTTCTGTAGGGGAAGAAAGTGACAAAGCCAGACCAATTAGTTCTGTTGGCCGCAGCAAGTCTTCTACGGACACCTGCACCAACTTCTAGGGATCCCTGGGCCTGGGAGCTTCCACAGTGTGATCTGAATTGAGGTTTGCTCCAGTGTGGGGCTAGGAGGGGCCATCCCTCCTGCACTGTCCTTTGCTAGGGCCTTGTGTTTGCTGGGACTGTTCCAAGGCAGGAACAGAGACCTTCTTTGATCCTTGCTGTGCCCACAAGCCCATGTCTGAACAGGAGTTGGGCCCAGCCTCAGGTTTCCACAGGGAAGGCTGCATGGATTGCTCCAATCCAATTACCTGAATGTGGCTGTATCCACCCTGTACGCGGAGAGCCTGGGCCAGCCCACTTCTGCCTGGATGGATGCGTGTGGAGGAGTTGGCATGGCAACACAAGCCCTGAGCTGCTGAAACTTAGAGTCAACTTGTCACTGGGAGGATAGAAGGCTGAAGAGGATGCCTTTCTGAGTGATGTGGGTTAGATAAATCCAGGCGAATCCCTGGAAGTCACATCCCAGACAGAATGGGGGTCTGGGGCACAGCATAAATATGTGTGATTCCCATAGACATGGGTGCCAGCTACATGCCTGTTCATCCTTCTAGGCCCAAAGCACCTGCCTCTTTGTCCCTGAAGCCCTCCCCTACTTTGACACCAGCCTTATACACCCTATGACCCTCAGTGAGTTCCTGTCTGTTTGCACATCCTGTCTAGAGCTCTGAGTCACAGGCACCACACACGCCCGAGGCCTACTCTGCTGTATTCCATGGGGCCTGCATTTTTTCTGAGATAAAAACACTAAGAGCCTGAAGCTTCTGGAGCCTTCCTTGATAGTAAATCCAATTCAGAGGAAAATAGACCTTGGGGCTGGAAGGAAAGAGATCAAGTCCTAGTGACATCTTTGAGTTCTAATCTCCCTGTGCCTAAAGCCAAAATAACCCACTGACTTTCTAATTAATGATTCAGCAAATTCCCCTTTTCTTTGCTCTAGTCACTTTGAGTTGGGTTTCTGTCACTTGCCACCAAAGGAATCCTGTCTAATGTAAACTAACTCTGTGATTTTTCTAAAGGTCAATTCCATCAGTTCCTCTCCTATATAAATTCCTTTGTCTTCCCTGGGCTTCCCTCCTGAGTTCTAGGGGGCCCAGTAGGACCTGGTGCCTCCAGCACATGCCTCCTTATCAGACAGCCTTTAGGAGCACAAACTCCAGCGTCAGATGTTCAGGCGCAGGTCCTCCGGCTGGATATTGGGCAAGTTGCCCAAACAACTCTCTGAACTTTAGTTTCCTCACATATCAAGCACAAGCAAAAATGATGTCTCAGACGAGCCAGAGGTGTGAAGGTCAGGGCCTGGCCCATCTCTGCGATGACCATTCTTGCTATCCCTGCTGCTGTTCATCCGCTAGCTGCAAAGTCCCTCAAGGTACACCTGGAGCCTTCCACATTTTCACCTCCTGAGACTGGTTTGTGTCACAGAGAAGGCACCATGCTCCTTCACATGAGGGAAGGATGGTACAAGGGACGTTGGGGCCTCTGTCTCCTGGCAGGACTTGATCAGAGCTGTCCACTGTGGGGTGCTTGTGCAAACCCAAGTCACAGGCCTCTGCAGAAGCCAAGTGCAGGCAAAGGGGCCATAAAATTTTCAAAAAGAAACTTTCCCAGGAGTTAGTAATGCATCGTGGTTTCTGAGAATAAAAGCCTCGTGCCTCTGGGGTTCTCCTTACACAGCTGGCCTCGCACTGTGACAGAAAACTCAGAAAGCCCAGATGAAGCTGACTCAGGCATGATTGGAAAGAAAATCCCAAGCCAGGATGGTGGTGTATAAGCCAGGGACAGTGCAGGAGCCAACCTGGTGTTTAAAACCACAGGACCTCTTTCCAGGCCCTGGCTACAGTGACACAGGCAGTTGCTTTGAGATTCTGGGCCCCATCCCAAGGGGGTCACTGAGTTTGGAAACCTGGCTGCCCTATCTTCTTCTGCCTGTGCGTGGGAGTCATCTATTAGTGACCACAAAGGGTGTCGTCGAGGAAAAGGCTGGATGGAGGCTGGTACCCAGACCACGCCTGTGCCATCCAGAGTGGCACCTGATTTCCACAGACCCTTACGTGTTACTCAAGAACCTGCTTACAACCAGCTCTGTCTGCCTAGCGCCTGCTGGAACAGAAGCCCCCATGGCTTCTGCTGTCTAGTGCCCCTCAGAGGCTGAGCCCAGGACAGGAGAGGAGGCTGGGAGTGGGGTGTAGGCTCCCTCCAGGAGGAAGAAGGGGCATGAAGTCTCAACACTGTCACAGGGCCTTCTCCACACGGGGTGCTACAGGGTAAAGGTGGAGCAGGTCCAAATCAGAAGGTCATGTGTCAACAGCTGGGCATCTAGCCGGGCAAGGCCTCCAACCTCAAGTTCTCTGAGCTTGCTTAGGTGCTGGAGTCTGCTCTGGCCTTAGACTAGTCCCCAGCAGGTCATGTTGCCTGCATCAAGTAGGTTTTGTGGTGTCTGCTGTGTGAGCGGAGCTAGCCAGCACCACCTTTACTCTCAGGAGACCCTTCTCAGGACAGAGGCCAGGTCAGGCTCTATAGATGAGGCTTCTGTCCCAGCAGAGTCCCTGCTTCCCTGACACAAAGGCTGATGTTAATAGTTCATGAGCCAAACAAAGCTTGGAAGATACTTTGCTTGAGAAGGAATGACAACATACTTTCCGTGGGAGTAGAATTTGAAACACAAGTCCACATAAATGCCAGGCTTTAGGCAGACCCCATGCCGGCTGCATTGAGAGTACAGCACTTCCTCCTGGGATGGATCTGCTGACTGGGTGGTAGGCATTTCAAGGCACCAAAGAATACAGATTAAGATGACAAACCTTCCTAAAACAGAACGACTTGCTAAAATCCTTCTGAAGGGAATCATTTCATGTTCAGCCTAAAGTTTTCTTTTTTTTCTTTTTTTTTTTTTGAGACAGAGCCTCAAGCTGTCACCCTGGATAGAGTGCCGTGGCATCACAGCTCACAGCAACCTCCAATTCCTGGGCTCAAGCGAGTCTCTTGCCTCCACCTCCCAAGTAGCTGGGACTACAGGCGCCCACCACAATGCCCAGCCAATTTTTTTTTTTTTTTTTGGTTGCAGCTGTCATTGTTTGACGGGCCCGGGCTGGATTCGAACCCGCCAGCTCAGGTGTATGTGGCTGGCGCCTCAGCCCGTTGAGCCACAGGCGCCGAGCCCAGCCTAAAGTTTTCTAAGCAAAGAACATTTAACAAACTGAGTCCTAGAGGAAAATCTAGGCAGAGCTTAAAAAACTAATGAGCAAGAATGAGTAAATAAAATCAGGCATCAGCATCACCCTCCTTGCAGCTCAGGGCAGTTGGGCCTAAGGTCTGAGTCTCTCTCACCGAGGGCTGAGGCTCCTGTCCTGAGCCCTTTCAGAGACCTCCGATCCCAGGCCACTGCTATACTCAGGTCCTCCCTCTGCACATGACACCATCAGAGCCCTGGCTCTACAAACCAGCCAGAACCCCTCCCCTGAGAGAGGATGCCCATGCCCAAGCTGAACTGAGGGCTGCCAGCTTGGTACGGTCTCTGACCTGCCTGTGGGGCTGTCCAGGGCCTCCAGAATACATAGTGGGAGGGGGCCTGCTGAAGTCTGCTGCCCAGGAACATGGGACTTAGGGCTTATTTAGTTAAGGTGTTGAATTAGTCATTTGCCCACATCTAAGACTGGTGGAAGGGGTCCACAGTTGCCACCAGTTTACCTTCTTTAGCTCCAAGGGGGCTAGGGGTTCTGGGTTTTAATGAACCCCTCCCCCTCTGGTAGCAGTAATCCTGTCTACATCTGCTCTTGCACTTCTGAAAGGGGAGACAAGGACTCTTTTCCCTTTTGTCCACATCTCCGGTCAAGCCTAGGGCAGGACTCTTGCCTCACTTCTTGTGTCCCCTGGAGCAACTGGAGCCTGCTGTCTATAAGCACGAAGTGGGATTGCACTTCCTAGTTCCCTCATGGTTGGGTGAGATCAAGTGAGGATTTCTGAACAAGTGTGTAGCCTTCCAGGGTTCCCCTGCTCCATCCACCTGGGCCTGGGGTGAGGACAAATGGATCAGAGGACTCCAGCTCACCCACATGTAGTGTGAGCAAGAAGAAAACCTTTAGCTGTAACGCTGTGTAACAATCCCACTCTGATCAATGAAGGAAGGCTTCTGGACCTGCTGTGGAGTCACCTCCCTTAATGCCAGAAACAAGCCTTACTTGTTGATAGCCTCGGTTTCCCAGGAATATAGCCAGAGCTGTCCTCCAGACCTGACTCTTCATAAAGATCTTCATGTATTTTTTTTTTTTTTTTGATGCTGTGGTGTCATACAGCTCACAGCAATCTCAAACTCTTGGGCTCAAGTGATTCTCTTGCCTCAGCCTCTCAAGTAGCTGGGACTACAGGCGCCTGCCACAACACCCAGCTATTTTTAGAGATGGGGTCTTGCTCTTGCTCAGGCTGGTCTTGAACATGGGAGCTCAAGCAATCCACCCTCCCTGACATCCCACAGTGCTAGGATTACAGGCACGAGCCACCTTGCCCAGCCTAAGATCTTCATTTTAAATGGCAATAATGATGCTCCTTTCCCCAGAATCCAGGCAGGGCAGGAGGTTCACTTATCACCCTGTCAGTGTGGCCTCAGAAAGTTCACTCCTGCCAGTGCCAGTGGTCATCCTTAACTTTCAGTGGAAACTGATTTGCTCAGAAAGAGGTGTGCTGGTGTGTGGCCACAGACACGGAGAAGGACATCCTCTGCCAGGGTCGGTATTGGTCCCGGGGAGGAGCAGGGCCTACAGGGGACAGGCAGGAGGTAGTGTTGGGGGTCCACTGATGCAGGTAGAGTTGTAGCCCAGAGGTTGGGAGTGATCAGTCACTTCCCGGTGGCGCAGGCTGACGCCCAAGGATGGAAAAGGGCAGGGCCTGGGCAGCTGTGTTAAGCAGGGAGGCTGGGGAAGAGTCCAGGGATTTCTGGCAGCAGAGACTTTGCCTTCTGGGTTGTATATTTGAGGTGGGGTGTGTCCTCCAGAGGGGCCGGAGCCGGAGGGGGCATTGGGTGGGATAAGTGGTAAGCAGGGAGAGGGAGGTGGGAAAAAAGGCCAGGGAGAACTGGGGTCCTGCCTTCTGGGTGTCCACTCCTGACTGCAGGCAGAGGAGACACCACCGGGGGGAGCTGAGGACCTTGGGCCTGAGGGGAGTACTTGATACATTCACTCAGTTCACTCCTGGTTGGGTCTGTTTAAGTGCTTGGGCTGTGCAGAGAGCATTGCATCTGCCCGGTGTAGAGCAAGCTGGCATGAGAAATCCCTTCTGGCTCTGTGTCCTGTATTCTGGGAGGGCTCAATGGCCTTCGGGTAGGTCTGGTGGTGATGGCTCTCTGCTGCCCTCACAAAGGAAGCTAGAATGTAGGAGGCTAGAATGTCTCACTAGGCTTTCTGAGAAAGTTTTGTCCAGAGCAGAGGTCAGCACCAATGAGAAAACAGCAATGCAGTTTCAACCAGATTTGCTTTGAGGTATAAGCCCAACAGGGGGTTTAAGCCACTTGATTCCTTGTCTGTTTCTCCACTTTCTGCCCTGAGTCCTGGGCCACCACCCTCTCACTCCCCACCTCCTCATGGGACTATCCTTGTCAGAGTCCTTTGGTGTCCTTCCTTTCCTGTCCATCCCCAGGACCAGAACTGTCTCCTGGTTCTTCCCTTCCTTCTCAGTTGATCCCTCATGGGTCACCTGTTCCCAGATGACAGCGAGCCCAGGAACCTCTTGACTTCTGATCCCTAGAAGTTCAACATTCCTCTCTACTTCCCCATACTGGCTGTGTCTCCCAAGTAGCCTGGGACCCTGGACCTCCCTTAGGCCTGCCCTCTCACCTGGCTCTGGCTCTCTAACCCCTGGCATCCAGGCTTCAGGTGACCTGCCCCTTCAGCCCAGATGCTGTGACAGCCTCATCTTGGGCTCCCTGTGCCTGGCCTCCCTCCTTGGGCCGCCTAGAAGCTGGTGGGATTTTTCTAAATGATTTTCTTTAGACCTCAGCCAGCCTACTCATGTCCCCAGAGATAACTATAGGACCTTTGGCCTACATCAAAAAGGCCATTTCTGTCTCAACAGGTGGTGGTTTCTGTGCAAGTATTGTACATGCCAGAAAGGTGACCAGCCCCTGTTGGATCTGACACCTTAAGATTTATCAAGCTGGAAACAGAGCCAAAGAGACAGGAGGCTCAAGCTAGGCCAGCAAATTCCATCCTTCAAGTAGGAGGGAAGCCTCGCATGTGCGGCCCTGTGGTTGTCTAGGTGGGACCAGGTACCCTGCCCACATGGAGCTCTGGGGGTGGGGGAGCATGATGCTCATCCACCCACCCTACCTCCAGTCCCAGGAAGTGAGGGCTCTGTTTCCTGTGGCCAGGTGAGGAAGACAAAGTCTGTGACCCCTGTACCGACACACTTGACCCAAGGTATGAGTGAAGTGGGAAGAAAATAGGAATGGTTGGGAGCTGCCACTGCTGCTGGACAACTGGCAGCCCTGCCCCCTGTAGTCCAGCTCATCCTAGGTTACTGCAACCTGCTCAGGACCAGAGATGAAGGGAATTGAAAATGAGCATCAGAAAGACAGTGATATGGACCCTACCTCTTGGGAACATCTGAGCTCATGTCACACAGCACACACCTGTGAACAGGCTCTTCACACTGAGGATGTGTCTACACTGCACAAACACCCCAAATGAGCACAATTGCTCTACTTAGAGATGAGGAAACTCAGACTCAGAGAGAGGTAAATGACAGTCCCTGAGAGGTTCAGCCAGGTCGTCTGACTCTGATATTCCTTTTCTCTCTATCTTTCTCACCAAGGCTATCCAAAACATGGATATGCTTTCTCACCAAGCATATCCAAAAATATATAAGTGAGATCCATCCAGTACCAGTCCCTTCTTACCTCTGGTTACGTTTTTGGGGGTAAGGTAGCAGTTCCTACTCTGTCCATTCTGCCTGCTGCCTCCCATGTTCTTCCCCCTCAGTCGCTGCAAATCAAGATCATTGCACCATCTTTTCAGTTCCCTGAAGGTTACATTTGTCCTTCACCCTCACTGAGGTCTTTTTTTTTTTTTTGCAGTTTTTGGCCGGGGTCGGGTTTGAACCCACCACCTCTGGTATGTGGGGCTGGCGCTCTACTCCTTTGAGCCACAGGCGCTACCCACCTTGAGTTATTTTTTTAATTTATAGCTTTCTTTATTGTTGGGGATTCATTGAGGGTCCAAGAAACCAGGTTACATTGATTGCATTTGTTAGGTCCTCACTGAGGTCTTAATGAAGATGGCATTGACCTTCCCCCTAATGCAGGCAGCCTTATCTATCTCCCTCCAGTCCCGGCCACCTAGGACCTCCACCTTTCCCTGCCTCCAGTCTGGTGACCTGAAAATGTTTAATTTGCCAATATTTGGGAAAGGATGGGTTCCTACAACGGTCTTGCTGTTCTGGCTCCTGCTCCGAAGTTCCGGATTGTCAGAGGGATGCTACTTTCTGCTTTTATTACTGAGAATGGCCCAGTACTTTGAATTATTCTCTGGGATGGATTTAAGAGTAGAATTACTCAGTCAACTTTAAAGTTCCTGATACATATTGCCAAACTGCTTTCCACAAAGGTTATGTCAATTCACCAATTGTTTGAGAATGCCAGTTTCACAACATCTCTACCAATTCTTGGTTTTATCATTAAACATTTTTTTTTTTTTTTTTGCTAGCTTAGTAGGCAATGTTGTCTGGTTACATTTTCCAGGAATACTTAATTTGTATCACTTCATTTTTGTGAAGTGCTGCCTTGATCCTTTCCCCAGGTATTAAGGAGCAGGAGTTTGTATTTTCCACAGAGACGGGTGGCAGACACGCCCCTCTGTGCTGGTGGCACTTCTCCTGAGAGCAGGCTGGAATGGGCCTCAGAAGGCCAGCCCCAGATTGCAGACCCCAGAGCTGCATTTTTCAAACTTTTTAACCAAGTAGGAGAACCTCTTCTTAAACGATCTCACACAATACCTCTTTACATAAAAACATTAATGAGTAGTCCGTCAGGATACGCTTGGAGCAGCAACCCCTCTCCCCCTCCCCCTCGCCAGGGTTCCAGAAGCCTCGGTTTTACCTGAGGAGCGGCCACTCGGACCTGTAGTCCTCTCTGAAGAGGGGAAGTCGCCCAAGAGTCAAGACCTGAAAGGAGATGAACAATTTACAGAGGTGCCTGGAACAACCTCAGAAGCTCAACTACAGACACCGACCTTGCAGCCCAGAACAGGTGAACCAGGTACAAAGACCGAGGGGCCCCACCTGCGCCGGAGGCACTGCCACACCCTCCACGTCGCCTAGGAGAGGGTGTGGGCCCGGACCAAGTGCAGCCGGAGGGGATGGGGGCGGGGTTTGGGTGACCCGGACGGACGCGGGTGAGGAGGCGGGAGGAGGGTTGGCAGGTGGGGAGGACTTTGCCGGTGGGATGATGAGCCTTCCACGTGGACGGCGGGACCCAGGTCCGGCCAGCGGCGCGCGGTGCTGGGGGGCGGTGGAGAGGGGAATTCAAAGCTCCAGCCGCAGGGCCTGGGTTTGATCTGATAGGAGAACCAGAACAATCAGAGCTCTCCCTGGGAGCTTTGTGTAATCTCGGCCTCGCAGATACTTGGGGGTGGGGGAGCTGAACCCAGGCCTCGGAAGACGGTTAGTGGACCCCAGGACCGAGGTGGGTTGGGGGAGAAAGAGGCACCGAAAGGAAGAACCAGAAGGATTCGGCAGCAGATACGGGGGAGGGAAGACAGGCCAGTGAGGGAAGGCTCAGCCGGGACACTCGTGAACTCAGCACGGTCTTCTGGGGACGGTTGGAAGGGCACTAGTGTGAGGAGGCCTTTGGACACGATGCCACCAGCTCCCCGCACTTCTTGCTAGCCCAGACCAAGGACCTGGCGCTAGGCCCTGGGGACACTGTCCTCCACCCCCAGTTCGTAGGCTCCTCCCCTGACCCTAGCCCCGCCTCCGGCCTCAGGTGCGGGTCCCGCCCCCGATGTTTGGCCGCCCGCAGCTCTCAGACCACGCCTCCTGGCTCCGCCCCCGGCTGACCGGCTGCATCCTTGGCTACCGGCTCCCGGCTCCCCGCCCGGGTCCTTGCCCAGTCTCAGCTTCCAAGTTCAGACCCCTCCCTGCCTAGCGCGGCCCCGAGCGGCTCTCCTTAAATCTGCACCTTCTTAAGCCCGTCCTGTGGCCCGCCCCACAGACTTCTTACCATTGCTACATTCCTAGTAGTGCGGCAGTCCGCAGGGTCCTTCTGACATACCTCAGCCTTTATATACACTTATTTTGCAAATTGTCCAAACCAAGTGTTTCAGAAGAATCTGAAAGCTGAGTCCCAATCCATTCTCTGTGCCCTAGTCAAAGATGTTGCAGAGGTACTGGCAGCAGTGTCCCCTCCATGACAAACAGTTGGTTCCTTCTCATTAGGAATCCACACAGAAAAGGTGTGGGCTCCAATGAGACTTGGATCTACTCCATGCCAGGCCCCCAGCAGCTGAACGGTCTCGGGCAAGTCTCTTAACCTCTGAGGCTCAGAAGCAACACCCAGGCCTCTGCAGGATCTGGGATGGGCATGCCCAGGACCAAATGAGCATCAGCACTTGATGTTGCTGGATCGGGGTGGAAAGAAGGAAGCCAGAGCCTCCAGGTCCATGCTCTGACCTGGGTTCCTTGGGGTCCTTGTTTCCATGTGGACACCCTAGCTTATGCCCTCTGAGCTAAGTACCTGCCAATGATCTCCTCCCATCCCAGAGCCTGGGGAGTCCAGCCTGCTGTGAAGTCAGAGGGTGAAGTCTGCTGTCCTGGTCTGTCCTTTGTCTCTGGGACACCTGCCTTCTTAACCACAGTAGGCAGATGACCTGCACGCACATCTGTCCTTCACCCTCTTGTTGGGCTCACCTGAGCTGAGACCACGGGCTAGCAAGCATCTGAACCTGGACATGAAGGAGGCAGGCCTCTCCTGAGCCCCCTAGGCCTATGCAACTCTGTTCCCCGCTGCTCTTTCTGCAAGTGGGGAAGTGCTCACCTCTCATTTCTCAGCGAGAGAAGAGAAAGTTGTCAAGCAGGGTCTTTGGCCTCTGACATTTCCTAGACCATCCCCCACTAGCTAAAAGCCCCTCCTATTCCCCTTCCAGCCCTTTTGAAAAATCCCCTGCATGTTTTTTCAAAACAGAATTAAATGACAGGAACTGACTATTTAGGAAGTGGTTCCGAAGGGGAAATGTTATCTACAACCTTGAAATTATAGGCCTTTTTTTTTTCTCAGAAGAAAAGAAAAACATGTCAGATCATTGATATTCTGAGCCAGGCCTTGTTTTGAAATATGCTCTCCCCCTATCCTTTCACAAACTACAGCCTTTCTCTCTCTTGAAAATAAGATCACATCAAGTCAAGGATTAGAAATGGGAAAAATCCAATCAGAGCCTCCTTCTGCCAGCTACATATCTCAATATACTCCCAGGCGAGCCGGATCAGCTCCTGCTCCAAACCCACTCAGAATCATCATTCAAAACGCACCGGTAGGAAATGGTGAGACAGAAGGACCTTTCATCCCCGGCCGACTGGGGCCTGCAGTGCTGTTCTCCTGGCTCTGGCAGCTGCTGTGGCGGGCCTCATTGGTCCTCTGACTTAAATAGGAAGTGGGAGCGGGGCCTGTTGGGCCTGGGGGCCGGGCATGGAAAGTGGGCTGTTTACCCAAGTGTCTGCAGAGCCAGCAGAGGTCTCAGGCATGCTCCTGCCTGCCTGCCTGTCTACTAGGAGGCCTCAAGCCCACAGGCCCCAAGACCGCAGACCAGCACCTAGGATGACCCCCAATGGATGTGCAGCACCAAATGAGACTATCCCTGGATGCTGCATTGAGCTTGGTCGGGTTCCTGAAGGCTCTGCCTCTCCTGGGTAGCAAAACCAGCTGTGGAGTTGGACAGATCTGCTCCCTACAATCAGCAGTGGTCTTGGGTAGGGTATCTCTCTAAGTCTTAGTTTCTCCCTTCTTAAAATGAGAACAACACTGACTTTATAGGTCCAGAAATAATGTTTGCAAAGGGCCTGGCACTTAGGAGGTTGATTTATTTATCTATGTGGATACTGGGGCCAGGTACCTTCAACAAAGCTCAAGCCCAGAGAAGTTTGGTAGTGTAACCAAAGTCACTTAGTCCCAAGGGTGAGAGATTTTATGCAGAACTGAGAATATCCAGCCTTATTCTTTAGTTGAAACTTGGGGTAGGGCGGTGCCTGTGGCTCAAAGGAGTAGGGCACCGGAGGTGGCAGGTTACCCAGCCCCAGCCAAAAACTGAAAAAAAAAAAAAAAAAAAAAGAAACTTGGGGTGAGGGTGGCAAGCACCTTCTTGCCTTTAGGAAAGGTGTTGACTAAACCCTAGTGAAGGAATCGCCTAAACGCTCCCAACAGAAAGGAAGGGGAAGAAGCATAGGTCCACAAGCATGCTAGGCAGCCTGTCAGCATTTGACTAAGACCTTGGGAGGGGGGTGCAAAAGTATCCCAGAGTAACTGCCAGGGATGGCTGGTGAGAAGAACTGTCCCCTCAAAGTTCTCTGAGGAATGCTGCAGGGAGGTAAATATCTCACCTGGTTGGTTCAACTTGATCTTCCAGTAAGTGGGACAGTGCCCCCACCTCAGTGAACAAAGACTAGGACGTCAGCTAATGGGGAATTAAGGCAAAGCAATAGTTCCTCTATCATTATATGCTGGTAAAATTTCTACCCTTAGATTTGTTAGTAAATAATTGAAGCCACACATAAGAACCTGTCCTTAACAGGAAAAGTATGCATTTTTAGTTTGATTAACAAAAATGCTTCTCATTTTCACCAAAGAGGTGAAAAAAAAAAGGGCCTGGTCTCTGTAGGTGGAATCAGAAGGGGAATGAACTTTACCTTGAGTACTGATGAAGGGGAAGCTGAAGTCATGTTTATATATAAACCTGTTCATCTGCCAATCATAAATTGTTGTGTATGTTGTGGGCCTTACACCCTTCCAGGAGTTTGGACTGCAACAGCAGAGACATGCATGGAAAGGGTGTACACTTCAGGGCCCAGTTTGGGCTCTGGGCAACACTGGGCCTTTCATTTAGCCTCCCTGAGACTTGGAGAATTAGATGAGATGATATCGGTGAAAACCCTTAGTAGGCATTCAGTGATCAGTTGTCCATTTGGAAAGATAATTCTATGGGAGCAAGGGATGGGCAAGAGGAGAGTCAAGAATGAAGGCCAGTGCAGAAGCTGAAGCCAGGAGAGCAGGGAGATGGCAGGGCTGAGGTGGTGGGAAGACAGGGGTCACATACCTGGTGGACATCTAAGACTATAGGATAGTATTATGGACTCAATGTTTGTGCCCCCTCCCAATTATACATGTCAGGGCCTTAACCCACAGTGTGACTATCTTTGGAGATCGGGGTCTATAAGAAAGTACAAATGGTTCCAGTTTGGATGATCCAATTCGAGATTTTTCAACCTTTTAATGATGGTGTGAAAGCCACAGGCATTCGGTAGAAACTGTACTTTTGTTTTCATTATTTTAAGTTTTTAATATATAATTTTTAATTATTAATGTTATGAAATAGGCTTTATGTTATATATTTTTGCCCAACTGTAAGTATTCTGAGCACATTTAAGGCAGGCTAGGCTTGTAGCAGGAGCCTGCGCAGACAGAATGACTCCCAGGCACCAGTTGGAAGAGGAAGTGGCTTTATTCACTGGCCAAGAGACTCAGCGGATCACCATCCGCAAAACTGAGCCCACCTGGTCAATTTCTGGCCTTCCTTTTATAGATTTTAGGGCTTGGGTACACATGAAAATCTCATGATTCAGGGAAGGTCAGGCCAGCCCATGCCCTTTGTGCATGGCCTCCTGTCCTCAGGGTTACTACACAGGTTCAACATGCATCCTCTGAAGGGCGTATAGATAACAGGAACATCTGCTGCAGTGGGGTTGTATTAGGAGCTTCGTACTTATCACAGACTGCCTGGCTAATGCCTGCACAGAGTTACTAGGGCAGCTCTAGTTCTGCCTCTCTCCCCTGCCTCAGGCTAAGCTATGATATTTGGTAGTTTAGGCATATTAAGTATATTTTTAGCTCATGATATTTCCAGTTTACAGTAGACTTATAGGTATGTAATCCCCTGGGAAATGGAGGAACATCTATAATTAAAGTTAAAGGAGATCATAGGGTGGGCCCCCGATATGATAAAATTAGTATTTTTATAAGAGATGCCAAAGAGTACTCATGGTCACCAAGTAAAGGCCACATGAAGAGCCAAGAAGGTGGCTATCTGCAGGGCATGAAGAGTGCCCTAACCAGAAACTGAATCAGTCAGAACTTTATTCTCAGACCTCTAGCCTCCAGACAGTGAGAAAATAATTTCTGTTGTTTAAGTCAGAATTTTGTGGAATTTTGTTATGGCAGCCTGAGTAGTGGCTGAGTAGCATGAAAACAGACGAGGAGGCTCGGCGCCCGTGGCTCAACGGGCTAAGGCGCCAGCCACGTACACCTGAGGTGGTGGGTTCAAATCCAGCCGCGGCCCGCCAGGTAACAATGACGGCTGCAACCAAAAAATGGCCGGGTGTTGTGGCGGGCGCCTGTAGTCCCAGCTACTTGGGAGGCGGAGGCAGGAGACTCGCTTGAGCCCAGGAATTGGAGGTTGCTGTGAGCTGTGATGCTACAGTACTCTATCCAGGGTGACAGCTTGAGGCTCTGTCTCAAAAAAAAAAAAAGAAAACAGACGAGGAATAAATTCAGAGGTTTTCCAGTTCAGGCAAGTGTGAATTTGCTCACTGGCCAGTGGTGGGGTGAGTGAAGGCAGAGTTTGTAATGTAGTGTGACATTTGCATGGATGTGTTCAGGTGGCACTGGGACATTCAGATCCCAAGCTCAGAGTTGAGGTCTGGGCTGGAGCAGGATTTGGGAATTATTAGAATGTAGGTGAATTCTTGGGAGTGATTATATTTTGTCAGATCACTTATTCTTTATTCTTTGAATGGTCCATTCTCATTCTAATTTCTTGTTATGTAAGACAGCTTTTGTCTTTTATACTTTTGTAAAATGTCAGACAATCTTCTTTGCTTTTAAAAAGTATAATTGTGCACAACTTCCTCCCCTCCCCCAATTTTTACATAAACTTTGTTTTCTCCTACTTGTACAGAATGAGTCTTGTTTAGGAGCATAACTGATATGTGGTTAGAATCTGCTCGTGTAGTTTGAATTGCATATTTTTTCCTGAGGCTCATTTTGTCTTCAATATCTTATGGTGTCAATTCTCTTGTCATTCTTATCCAATTTCAGAAGAACTTATCTCCTTTCACTTCAGCTTGTTGGATAATTTATCATTCAAAATTTTAACTAGAAAATGCTTATTTCTTTCTCTCAGAGTTAAACTTGAAAAGCACAGTGTGGTCCTTCAGTTTTAGGCTGAGCTGTTTCTTTCTTCCCTGGAAACTTTTTTTTGTATTACTTCTTTCCTGATGACTCTGTTCTACGCACCTCACTCTATTCATCTCTCTCTCCTCAGCCTATTTTAGGGCTTTGATATCACTTCCCATTTTCCAAATCTTTTTGGCCCTCTGTTTTCTTTGTCTGTATTTTTGGTTTGATGTCTTTCTTTATCCTCAACATCACTGATTTCTTTGTTCTTTTGTTTCTGTCATGTCAGTTACTATTTTCAGGTGTTTTGTAAATTTTTTTTTATAATTTTCACTAGGGAATTATAGCTATTATTTTGTCTGATCTGTTTCTGTTATTATCTTGTTTTGGTCATTTGTTTCTTTCAAAGGAGTTGTTGTCCAGCTTGTCTTATTTGTTCTTGAGGCCTTTCAGATTCCATCAGTTAGGAAAACAAATTAATTGACGTTTATCAAGTGCTCTGTGAGCAGACACTGCTGCTCATTATTTAGCATTTTTAACTCTGGTTTCTTTCTTAGTCCAACAGGATTCAGGATTCTTCAGTTGGAGCCACTTTGGGGTAGATTCTCATTAACTAATTCATTTATTCTATCTTGTTCCAAAAAAGATTTAAAATAACTTATGCTGTATTCTCTGTATAATATGAGACTTCAAAACAACAACAACAACAAAGAGAATTACAGCTAAGGGAAAATAAAGGTAGAAGCAGACAGGTGGAGCTAGAGATACAAAAAGTGAATAAGGTGAGGGTCTCATATTTTGATGGTGGCCTCAGGTGGGCACAGAGGGGATGTGTCCTACAATAGAGGCTTGTCCTATTGATTTTTGTTGGTGTTATCAAAATGACCCTGTGTTTTAAATTTTAGCTTGAATGACTACAGCACAGAAGAGGCCCCATAACATGACTTATGTGTCCAGACCCCCTCTATAGGTGGGAAATGCTTTTCTTTTTTCTTCCCACAGTGGGGATGGAATTGAAAAAAAAAAAAAAAACAGAGGTGAGATTACAGGTGATGGTGTGGGCTGGTGGTATGTCAACAGTATAACTGTCATCCCTTGCCCTGGCTCACCTTCCAAGTCAGCATTGGTTGAGCAACTAATTAGCTGTGTATTTCCTGTGCACTGAATCAGAGACTTGCCTTGTGTTCCAGGTGGCAAGTGTGATCTGGCCGAGAGGAAAGCTTCCCATAAACTCCATAGAGTGGCCTCATTTCACACTTCTCAGGAACCAGTTTTTCGAGTGACAGATTGATTGGTGTATGGGTGGTTACCAAAAAAGAATCTATTTTATTAGCTGTTTGTCTTGCAAAGTGAAATCGTTTTTTAAAAACTTTATCAAAATGTCATTGTCTCAGGGTTTAGAACATGCCCTCTGACTTTGAGGGAAGATCTTGGTCCCGCAGGTAAAGAGCTGTCATGTCCCAATTTAACTTGAGCCCTTGAGTCATGCTCCTAGGACAGAATAGATGTGCTCTGGCCCACTGGCCTCCGCTTGGGCCTGCTCAGTGGTACCAAGGAGACATCTCCAAACTTCATCCGGGTGCCTACACTTTTTTTTTTTTAACTACGTCAAGAGGAAATAAAAATCTAGACATTCATATAGATGACAGACCATGTATATATAGATAAGTTTGCCTTTCTGTTTCAGAAGGAAATACAAAACATTCTAGTTTTTATGATTAAAAACTAGGAAATATATTAAACATGTAAAAGTATTTGGCAGTTAAAGGAGAGAGAAAAACCTAGAGAGACTAGACCTGCCCTGCCCTCCCAGCCTCAGCAGGCCCAGCCCCCAGCAGGTGACGCTGTCCTGGGTCCCTCCCTCGCTGTCACCCCATCCTGTCCGGATTCAAGGTCAATCCTTCTCTGTTCCCCACCCGGCCCTGGTGTCACCCTCCACCCCCAGGCCTCCTCAAATTTTGCCTGCATGGCTGGTAGCACAACCACCCAATCTGCATTTCGGCCCTCCCCCCATGCTCCAAGGCCCTGATCTCTGTTATGACCAGCTCTGAGTTCATTTTGCCCTTGCGCAGCATCTCCAGGTCTCCCTCTACTCACAGGATAAATCTCCCTAGCAGGCCTGGCTTGAGGGCCTTGGTGGCCAGGCCCTGCCTGCCTCAGCCTCATTTCTGCCCCCGCCCCCATTTGTTCTAACAGTCCCAACCTCTAGCTCTCGTTGTCCCTGGAATGTATCATGCTCTTTCATGCCTCCATGCCTGTGCACAAGCTGTCCCTGTGTCTGGAACACCCACCCAGTTGGTCCACCTGGCAGCTGTCCTCTAAGGCTCAGCTTTAAAGCTGACACCTTCCCTCAGCTGCACATCCCTGGCTTTACACTGGGAGCCTGGAGCCCCCCAGCACCAAGCACAGGGCCCAGGCCCCTAAAGACAAGAGAGGAACCTTCGTTGATTTCATAAAATGCTTTCTAGCCACTCCACATGTCCATCAGCAGAAGGTTGGAGTCCCTTTGTACACAAGGGGACTGTGAGAAGCTGCTCCCAATTGTTAGAAGTTAGTGCAGCAATTAGGCTACCTTGTCATAAAGGAAAATACACAAACGCGGAGCCTTAAAGGTTAAAAAACTGTGTGAACTCATGTGTGTATGGTGTGAGCACCTGCAGTGTGCTCAGTTGCCATCATCATCATCAATATTCTGGGGGACCTACGGTGTGGTGGGCACCGTATTAACAGCTCCGTGTGCACCACTGTTGGCTTCATCCTCTGAACAGCTGGAAAAGTCAGGCACTATTGTCCCCATATTCTGAGAGGGAAATTGAGGCTCAGAGGGGCTTAAAGGACTTGTCCAGAGTCACACAGCTAGAGAATGGCACGGATTCTGTTAGTAAAACTTAGCTGTGGCCCCATCCTGGCTTGGAGGGAGACCTGATGGGGGTCCCTGATGCAGGGGGCACCCGTGGCAAAGGGAGTGCCCCAAGGGGCTGGGAGGACTTGCTAGGTACCACCCTCCCCTCTCTCCTACCACCCTCCTCTGTCCTAGAGAGCTTTGAGATGGATGTTACCATTGTCTGTTCTTAACACCTGGGTGAATTGGGTCCATCAGCTTTTGTCCTGGATGGCCTTAGCTGAAAAGTTTCTTACTCAGGGAGGCCTTCCCCATCTCCCCTGGTGGTTCGTCTTAGGGGCTCCTGCAATGAGCACTCAGGTAGATTCTGGAAGGGCTGGGAACTGGCTCACATGTTGAACAGTCCTGGCCACCCGCAGACAGTCAAGGTGACGGGAGTGGGGGTGGGGATGACAACTGTTGCGGGGGGGGCGGGGGGTATATGCCCCAAACATGTCACTCCAGAGGGATATGTCGAACCTGATTCTGGGATGTTGGGGCATGTGCAGGGCTCTGGAATGTGGGTGTCTGCTCTTGGGGGGCAGGGCAGGCAGAGGGGAAAGGAGTCAAGGACAGAAGTTTGGACCTCATCCCATTTTTGGCTCAGTGAGGAAAGAAGAGCCAAAACAAGCACTTGGAAAAGGAGGAAGATCACAGCAAAGGTGGCTAAAATATAGCACTGTTTTTATTTAGTTCTCAGATAATCTTACTTTTTTCTTTTTTACTTAGAATAGCTAGAAAAGAGGGCCCTACGTGGCAGTCCCTGGGATGAGAAAAGCATGTGTCAAAGCTGGTGCCAAATGCCTCGTGCTATTTTTGCCTTCTTGACACTACCCCTTTGAGCCCTGAAGAGGGATCCTGGCCCGAGGTGGCCTGAGCCAGCGTCTTCAAGGGAGATTTGGCCAGCCCTCACCTCATTCTCCAGAAACCGCCAGAAAGCTGGCTATTCACTTCTCTTGACCAGAAATAAATGCACCAGACAAATATTCTCAGGCACTCTTGAGGGATGTGAACACAAAACTACTCCATAAATTGCTTTTCTCTCCTTTTTTCAGTTCAAAGTTGGGGGGTTTTTTTGGTTCGCTATAGTTTCATTAAAATTGGAGAGTAATTAATGCTCTTAAAATAGAATCTCCATATTTCCTAGCTTAGGAATGAAAAAATGCGGACCTATGTAAAACACTGTCAGCCACACGATCTTTTATGCGCCTTGGCGGGGAGCGCTGTCAAGTGGGGTGTGTGGCAGAGCCGTCTGTGGTTGCCTTGCATTCTGTTCCCCACTCCAGGTCAAGGAAGCCTTTGACATCTGTGGCCAGGAGCTCTGGAGGTTTGCTAACCTCTAATTACATTTCTTTTTTTAAATACTGATAAACAGTTCCTCTGTTGATTCAAATGTTTCTAAACACTGAGCCTGTAGTTGTTGGCGCTGAACAGAGAGAGCCAGTCCTCCAGGCCTGCTCGGCCTGCAGAGCCTCCCCCTGCTCCTTAGGATTCTCAGACTCTCATTCAAATGCTGAAACCATGGACTGTCCCCTGGGTGGGGTGGAGAAGGTCACTTCAGGATTCAAAATCAGGACTGGCCAGGCTACACAGGGAGGCCCCATCTTTTGGCCTCTCCACTGCCAGGCTCTGGGTTCAAGGTAGATGTCAGGGGTGAGGCAGGAGGAGCCACCATCCAACTCCCATTGCCCCACAGCCTGACACCCCTGGCACATCCTGTTACCACTTTGCTTCATTTACGAATGTCTGTCCCTGGTCCCACAGGCCTTAGCTATAAACAGAACAACAGCAGTGCTGTCCCCACCGCCCCCAATACATCTGCTGCCTGGAATAGAAAGGAATGGGGACTCCTTCCAGGCTCTTGGGATCTAGAACAGCCATGTGCCATCCCTCTCATCTTGTGGACACCCATACAGATGGGCCCTCTAGGCTAAGGCTCCCCCAGAGACAGCTGATAGGATAAGAGGGGTAAAAGGGGTGGCCAGACCCCCCCCTTCATTCTGCCCTGAAGACTCAGAGCCACATCAGCCACTTCTTGCATAGACTGCTGTGTGGCCCTGTCGTCATAAATTTTGAGGCTTGGCCAGTAGCCAGGTATTGACATTGCTTCTGTAGTGACCATGTTTAGAGAGGAGCCCCTTGTTACAAATGTGATGTATCTGTGATGTCCATGATAAAATCAGTGCTCTCAATCCATCTAGCCACAGAGCCTCTGGTTTTTCTTCCTGCCTTTGGCAAGGAGACACGCTCAGATATGTACATCAGGGGTGACATGGTCCTAGGTGTAGGCTCTAGGCTCTGTAGAGGGACTGGAAGCTATGGTGCTTCTTGTTGAGTCTTGTTCAGCTCTTACGGGGTGACCCCCTCAGCTGGAGGACCACATCAGCATGACCCATCTAGGCTGTAATTTTAAATGATAATTACTGATTAGTTTGGTGACCATCAGGCCCTTCTGCTACATGCCAGGAAGTAGACCTAACCCTGTTACAGGGTAAATCAGATATAATCAGCTCCTAATTCAATATGGTGGCTCTAAGTCACATTTATCAAGGTTCGGAAGCTGGTCCATGGCTTAAACAACAATGGTAGATTAGACTCAGACAAAAAGACTCAACTTGCACTTTCTGGCAGTTTTCTAAAAATTCAGTGGAAGAGAAACTTTTTCTGTATCATACACTCCAGGTACACAAACTCACGTGTCTCAGACACAGACAGTGGCATCCTTCAAACTGGCCATGTGCACACCTGCAGCCTCATCTGCCATAGTTGTGTTCCCTGTTGGAAGTGCCTAGACACCACCTGCCCTGTTTAAAGTCAAACCCGGCTGATCAGCCAGTGTGCAGGGCTGGAGCCCGGGGATTGTAACTGGGTGCAGGTACATGGCAAACCTGTGGCTAGCTCTGAGTGACAGAAAACTTCTAACTGGAGAAGGCCAAATAATAACAATAGGATTATTAGATGCTCGTGATTGGATCTGTTGCTTTCCCGCTGGATTGAGCTTTTGCCCCCATTCAGAGCCCTGCCAGGACAACACTGTGAGGTGCTGGGACCTGCAGCTGAGATCTTAGGAGCCGAGTTTAGCCCCAGGCAGCCATCACAGGATAGCTGCTGTCTGAGGGCAGAAGTTCAGAGGAGGAGGAGCAGGATCTTTGGGTCTAGGGAAGCTCCTGGAAGTGGTGCTGAGGGAGAAAGGGGAGGGGCTTCTGGTGGGTGAGTCCGGCAAAGAGGTGGTGGAGAGGCCTGGCTCTGAGTGAGCCAACACCTTCTCTCCTTTCTCCCTCTCCCTACTATGCATTGCCGATAGTGAATCCTGCAACCCTCCTGCATCACACAGACAGGGAAACAAGATGCTCAGAATCTTGAGAAAACCACCCAGTTCAGCAACCACCAGTTCGGTGACTGTCAGAACTGGAACCTGAACTCTGATTTGTCATGCTCCAAAGCCTGGGTATTTTCCACAGCGTCCCCGGGGCTTACCTCTTTTCTGCCCCAGGCCCCCTGAGGGTAACACCGTGGCCAGGGGAAGGTGGGGCAGTGTATCCTGTGTAGGGGGACGCTTCGGCATGTAGCCCACACTTCTGGACTGAATGTCTCCAGCAGCCAGTAGCCAGTGGGAGTTTTTGCTGTACAGACCCCTAGTGATGCCCAGCAGGGAGGGGAAAACAGAAGGCCTGAGTTTGGGCAGCTGGGGCCAGCAGTGGTATTGGGGGTACTAAGGGGACAGGAGGCAGCAGGGGCCACGGGGCAAGTAACATGTCACAGGGAGTAAGTTTGAAGACAGGGCCCTGGAGACAGGAAACTTTAGGGCCTGGGTGGAGGTGGGGGTGGGGTAAGGATGGGCAGAGCAGGCTCCAGGACTCCAGCCTCAAAGCCCCTGACCCCTGCTCTGCCCATCCTCTTGAATTTAGGCCTTACCTAAAAGGTCATTGTCTGGGATCCCCACACCTGATACTGGGAACTGCAGAATTCTTATTCCAGGAGCGGTTTCAGGCCCTGTGCTGGCCAGGACAGGGCAATTCACAGCTACAGGCAGGCTGCCAAGCCAGGTTTTCTGGAAACCTTCTTTAGAGCATCCAGCACCATATAAATGCTTTCCCCAAAGACCTTTCTACTTCCAGTGAGGCAAACATGCCAAATGGCTGGGAGGCTGGCGGGTTCCGGTTTGTCCCTGCTTGTCATGGATTTATGTCTAGCTCTCCTTCCTGGCTGCCTGCCCAGATGACCAACAGTGACCCCAGGCCCCCGTGAGATACTTCTCTGTAAACTCATGGAGGCAGTAGGCACAGATGGCAACCCCCACCTCCCTTAGCAGGACACCTCACCTTCCTGCAAACTTCTACTCTTCCTGGTTACTGTCCTCTGATTTGCCATGTCCTTCTCTTGGACCCTTGGTTCCCTGGCTCCCCTCTGATTAATACAGTCCAATTTCTAGATTAAATTGCTTTTTTCATCATGCTTGTAGTGGTTCTGCCTCCCCGACTGAATCTGAGCGAAGCAGCACCCCACCTCTCTAGGCCTCAGTTTCTCTCCCCTGTAAAATGGGGGTGGTGTGATATGTACAGCCCAGATGCTCTAAAGAAAGTTTATCTGAGAGTCATTGGTTCTGTGGTCCCCATTGTCATAATCTGAGGATAGCTTTAGGCTAGAATCACGACTCAGTGTGGCTTTTCATCTTGGTACCAGCTGCAGGAATCCTGCAGAGAGGGACCCATGAGATGCCAGTGGACACGTGTATGCTGGAGCTACAAGGAGTGAGGCGTCCTTCCAGGGGTCTGACTGGCAGGGATTGGTTATATAGCATGGTGGGTGCCGTGACTGAGTGTTGCAGGTGACAGCTGGCCAGAGCCTTTCCTGACTGCAGGCTGGAATCTTAGTCAGGAATGCAACCACCAACTGGAGCAGCACTCCCCTGGGAAACTGGCGTATGCTGAAGTTAGAAGCTTCCGGGAAGATGCTGAGAGGGGCTCGTTGGGACTGAGGCGCACTCTGCTGACCTGCTGGATAGGAGGCTTTGTGTCTGTGATGGTGATGAGGTAGTCTTGCCTTTGACTTGGTCTGTGGAACGGCTTTGTAGACATTGTATGGGGGTGTGGGGGTTGCAGCTCTCAGATGCCATGCCCTCTCTGACCTGGGGCCTTTGTTCCTGCAGCAGCGCTCTCCCTCAGATGTGGCACTCCCCTTCACTTTATTCAGGTCCCTGCTTAAACACCTCCTCAAAGTGACCATCCCTGGCCACCTGTACAAACAACACTTCCTTCTGTCACCCCGTATCCACTTCCCTCCTTCATTTTTCTTCCCCAGACATCACTGCCAAACATCATATATTTCTATATTTTCCTTCTTCTTCCACTAGAACACAAAGCTCCATGAGGGCAGGGCTTCTGTCAGTGGTGTTCATTGTTGGATCTGTGACCCTTAGAACAGTGCCTGGCTCAGAGGAGATGCCATTACAAATTGGTGGCAGGTCAGAACTGACCTATGTGTAAAGTGGCCTGTCCTGGCCTTACCTCTACCCGTCTCCCTTCATGCCTGAAAACACTGAAGACAGCTCCCCAGGGCCATTTTTGGGTGCCATAAAGGCTGGTTTGATCAGTTAAATACCAAATAAGAGTTCTCAACATCCAGGGATTTTTAGTCTTTCGTCTAATCATTATTCTTGATCACGGGATCTGTAACCATTTTAGAAGTGGATTTGGTGTGATTAAATTCTTTCCTAGCCTAATCCTTTATGGAAAACAAAAGTTTTTTTTTTTTTTTTTGGCGCAGTTTTTGGCTGGGGTTGGGTATGAAACCGCCACCTCTGGCATATGGGGCTGGCACCCTACTCCTTTGAGCCACAGGCGCCGCCCTTCTCTTAAATTTAGATTAATAAATCAGATTATTTTTAGGATATGTATCTCTTATACTTGGAAACGTAGATGCATATTTTTCTATTTTTTGCTGATATGATTTCCTCGCCTCTGAAATCAACTTCTATAGAATTAGAA
>CAUYRH010014375.1:0-18789 GCA_963574655.1 Perodicticus potto
ACACAGCTAGCCTCTGCTTGTCAGACCAGATGGAGTCAGGGTACCACGCTACCGCCTACCAGTCTCAGTCCACTGCCTGGCAAACCTCTGTCTGCAGGCTCTGTTGAAGTCAGGGCACCGCACTCCAGCCACAGGTCTCAGTCCTCACCTGGTAAGCCTCTGCTCACCAGCCCCACAGGAGACAGTGGACTGTGCCCTAGCCCTCAGGTCTTGGTTCATACCCAGTAAGCCACTGTTCAAGGGTTCTGTTGGAATCAGGGGATCACGCCCTTGCTCTCAGGTTGCAGTCCACACCTATCAAGCCTGTACTTGCAGGCCCAGCAGGGGATGGTGATCAGCCCTGTCTGCCGAACTCAGTCCACACAGGGCAACCACTCTCTGATGGCTGTGGGTGCCATCAGAGCCGGGGGTTCTGCACCCAGTCCCACCAAACACAGCCCGAACTGAGGGCCAACAGCACCACTGGCCGGGCATAGTCATAACCAGGGGACTGCTCCTCCTCCTGCCGAGTGTCCCTTTCTTCCCACACCCTCTTTCTTCCCCATTAGTCACAGATTCTGTCTTGATGGTTGGCAGTCCACATTATGCCCAGATCTCTCAGGACAAGACCAAACATTCTGTGCTCTGCAGGGGGCAGAACTTCAGGCCACCATGGAGGGGGAAAGGGTGGACTGGGAGTTTGGGCTTGTGGGCAAAATATCTGTTCAATTTTATGCCTGGCGGTGTGGTGTCTAGATTCATAAAGTGGGACCTCCCTGGAAAAAGAGACCTGGAGTTTAGTGGCTCTCTGCAGTGAGGTAAAATGAGAGGTTTTTTGTTCCCTGCTAATTTGTAGATAGCCTATGGCAGGCCTCCCACTTGGGGGAGGGATCTGCTATCCTCTAGTCAACAGGCTTTGTATCTGTAATTTGTTTTTTTGAAAGCTCTTCCTTGGAGTTACAGGTTGCTGAACTTTCTTGGCTCACCTCCCTGTCTTTAGCTTCATAGAGTCTGACACCATCCAGTTTTTCTTCCTCTGCTCAGGATCCTCTGCTGAGGGTTGCTACCAGTCGGCCAGCTTCCCAGAATCCACAGAAGCTATTTGTAACGATCTTTATTTTTATTTTTTTATTTTTTGAGACAGAGCCTCAAGCTGTCACCCTGAACAGAGTGCTGTGGCATCACAGCTCACAGCAACCTCCAATTCCTGGGCTCAAGCGAGTCTCCTGCCTCTGCCTCTCAAGTAGCTGGGACTAGAGGCGCCTGCCACAATGCCCGGCCATTTTTTGGTTGCAGCCGTCGTCGTTTGGCGCGCCCAGGCTGGATTTGAACCTGCCAGCTCAGGTGTACGTGGCTGGCGCCTTAGCCCGTTGAGCCACAGGCGCCGAGCCTTGTAACGATCTTTAAAAGATGCTGTTTCTCTCTATTCTCTTCTTTTGAGATACTAATTACATGTATTAAAACTTTCAATATTGTATTATGAGTAGGTTGTAAAGGTATTGTTCATTTTTGAAGAATTTTTTTAGTTGAGATAAAATTCACACAAGAAAAGTTGCCATTTTAAAAGTGCATTTGGTACATTCATGATATTGTACAACCATCATTTCTATCTAGTTCCAAAAGGAAACCCAGTTACTCCCTATTCCTCCCTTGGGCCCAACAACCAGTAATCTGCTTCCTTCCTTTGTGGATTTACCTTTCTGGGTATTTCATCCAAATGGAATCACAGCAATATTTGACTTACTATGTCTGACTCCTTTCCTTTAGCATCATGTTTCTGAAGATCATTTATATCCCCAATACTTCATTCCTTTTAATGGCTAAATAATATTCCATTGTATGGATATGCCGCATTTGTTTATCTGCTTACCAGCTGGACATTTAGATTTCCTTCTACCTTATGGCTGTTGTGAATAAGTGCTGCCTGTAATGCACATTCACTCTAAGTTTTGTTTGAATACCTGCTTTAATTCTTTTGGGTAATTGGTATGAATGGAACTGCGATATAATTTTGTGAGGAACTGTCAAACTTCTCCATAGCAGCTGTCCTATTTTACATTCCTGCCAGCAATTGTATAAAGGTTCTAATTTTCCCACATTTATGCCAACACTTGCTTTCTATTTTTATTATTGTCATCTTAGCGCATGTGCTATTCAGTTTTTAAAATTTATTTTTCTCAAGGTTCTTCAAATTGGATAAGTTATCAATCTTTAATTTCACTGGCTCTTTCCTCTGTTATCTCTATTCATTGATAAGCCCATTCAATAATTTTTTTCTTCTAGATACTATATATTTTATTAATTTTAGAATTTCCAATTGGTTCATTTTTATAGTTGGCTTTCTATGCATTTGCTGTATATCTATCTTTCTTTTTTTTTTTTAGAGACAGACTTTCACTTTGTCACCCTTGGTAGAGTACCATGGCGTTACAGCTCACAACAACCTCCAACTCCTGGGCTTAGGTGATTCTCTTGCCTCAGCCTCCTGAGTAGCTGGGACTACAGGCGCCTGTCACAACGCCCGGCTATTTTTTGTTGCAGTTTGGCTGGGGCCGGGTTTGAACCTACCACCCTCGGTATATGGGGCTGGCGCCCTACTCGTTGAGCCACAGGTGCCGCCTGCATTTGTTGTATTTCTTAACATCACTGAGCATAATTGTAATAGCCATTATAAAATTTTCATTTGTAAATTCCAACATCTGAGTCACCTCAGGTTCTTTTCTAATAGTCTTTTTCTTGAGAATTTTTCACATTTTCCTGATTTTTCATATGTCAAGTAATCTTGGATTTTGTCTTGGCTATTTTGAATATTATGGTATGGGAGCTCAAGATCTATTATAGTCCTCAGAAGTTTGGGCCCAAGAGTATTGACTATTTTGTTTCAGCAAAATAGTCTTTAACTTGTAAAGACTCAAACAGCAAACTCCCCTGGGACAGCAGCTCCAATCTTAGTTCCATTCTTTTATCCTTTCCAGGAGTTTGTCCATGCACACAAGGGCCAGGTGTGAGTTACACATGGGATTTAGGTTTCTTCTTTCTGGCTCTCTAGTTTCTGGAACATTCCTGTTTCTAGTGTAGGTGTGTCGCCCTGGGCTGTCTGTCCTCTGGTTATTTAGGCCAGAAAGACAGTGTTCCTATTGGTGTTCTGCTTCACATAGTGTTGACTTCAGTCTAAAACTCATAAAAATGGAAAATTTACTCAGTATCTTCTTTTTGTTTGTTTGAGGCAGAGTTTCACTCTGTGGCCCAGGCTAGAGGGCCATGGCATCCTCAGAGCTCACAACAACCTCAAACTCTTGGGCCCAAGTGATCCTTCTGTCTTAGCCTCCCAAGTAGCTGGGACTTACAGGTGTGTGCCACCCTACCTGGCTAAGTTTTGTGTTTTTGTAGAGTGCCTCACTGTGTTTCTCAGACTGGTTTTGAACTCCTGGCCTCAAGCGATCCTCTCTCCTGGGCCTCCCAGAGTACTAGGATTACAGCTGAGAGCCACCACACCCAGCCCCAGTACTATAGTTTTGTTGCTAATGTTGCTCCAACTTTGGCCATTGGGAGCATTTTCAGGTTGGCTCCCATGACCTTTTGATATCTCACCCCCCACACACTCCCCCTTTTCAAAGCACTTCTTTCTGACTCCACAAGATGCTTTGGGCTTATCTTGCATTTTCCTGTCCTGGCCCCAGGACAAATCAGTTACCTAACAAGTCCCAGATTATTTTACTAGAGAATGGGTTTTAGAAACCAGAATCTATGTGCTAGATGTGTTCATTGCAGTGTCTAGCCCTTTCCAGTAGATATTTCTAGGATATATATGTATGTATGTATACTAACTCATGCACACTTTTATGTTTCCATAATTATCTGCATATAATATATGCAAATATGTGTATATATATGTATATATATATATATATATATTTTTTTTTTTTGCAGTTTTTGGCTGGGGCCGGGTTTGAACCCACCACGTCTGGTATATAGGGCTGGCATATATGTTTTTTAACACATGAATACATTATTGATACCGCCAACTCGAATTCATCACCACGGAGTTTATTCTAGCTTCTCTTTTTCCTTATTTATAAGTCATTTCTCCAAGAGTGAAAAAACTGGTAGTATTGTCTGTGTTCATTTGTTCTACTTTAATACACAAATGCAATAGTTTCAGAGATCTTTACCAATACCTACATAAGAAACAAATTTACCAACTGCAGTGTTTTTGTTTAGTTCTTTTTGTCTTTAGCTTCACAGTATTCACTTAAAGCACTGGGATTTTTTTTGTTTCTTTCTTTTTTTTTTTTTTTATTGTTGGGGATTCATTGGGGTTACAAGAAACCAGGTTACACTGATTGCATTTGTTAGGTAAAGTCCCTCTTACAATATCGTGTTTTGCCCCTAAAAGGTGTGGCACACACCAAGACCCCACCCCCCTCGCTCCTTCCCTCTCTCTGCTCTTCTTTTCCCCATGTTTCTTTCTTTTTTTTTTTTTGGCTGTTTTTTGGCTGGGGTTGGGTTTAAACCCGCCACCTCTGACATATGGGGCCAGCGTCCCACTCTTTTGAGCCACAGGCACCGCCCTGTGTTTTCCACAGCAATTAAGGCCCACTCCTTTCTTCCCCCTCCTTTCAGGTAATAGAATTCATTTGTAATATAGTCATTTGTTACCTGCTGGTTGATTTTTATAAAATTGGCATGTGGTACAATTCGTGTGTATTGCACAAGCCTGTGGTTTGGACAAATATACAGACTCTGGTATGTACCACAACAATTCCCTATAGAAGAGCCCCTCCCCCCAGAACGTCCTCCTGCTCTTCCCACCACTAGAGCCACTAAATCTGTTTTCCCACCTGTAGTTTTGCCTGTCCAGAGTGTCATAAAAGTAGAGTTATTCAATATGCAGCGATACAAATGGGCCTCTCTTATTTCACTAAGCAAAATGCGTTTCAGATGTATTCTGTATTGATGTGTGAATCCATAGTTCATCCCTTTATTGCTGAGTAGTAACCCATTGTTTCTTCGTCTACTCGCCAGTTAAAGGGACATCTGGGTTCTTTTTTTTGTAGAGACAGAGTCTCACTCTATGGCCCTCGGTAGAGTTCCATGGTGTCACAGCTCACAGCAACCTCCAACTCCTGGGCTTAGGCGATTCTCTTGCCTCAGCCTCCTGAGTAGCTGGGACTACAGGCGCCTGCCACAACACCCGGTTATTTTTTTGTTGCAGTTTGGCCGGGGCTGGGTTTGAACCCACCACCCTCGGTATATGGGGTTGGTGCCCTACCCACTGAGCCACAGGCGCCGCCCCAAGGGTTGTTCTAATTTTTAGTAATTATCAATAAATATAAGCATTTGTGTACAGGCTTTTGTGTAATAACTGATTTTTATTTCTCTTCGGTTACATATTATCCTGCTTCAGATTTATAAGGCCCACTGGGTCATCAAAATGTAAAAGACTTTCACCAACGTACATACTTCTGAAAATTTTACAACATGAGGAATAAGGAGTGAATAAATGCTAAGAGCTTCCAGTGGGGGAAACATATTTAGAGAATCAACAATCAGAACAACATTGGTTTCCTCAAAAGTAACACTGGGTGAAAGACAATGGAACAATGCCTTTAAAATTTTTTTTAAAGTGATATTCTTTTTTTTTTTTGAGACGGAGTTTCACTTTGTCACCCATGGTTGAGTGCTGTGGCGTCACAACTCACAGCAACCTCAAAGGGTTAGGCTCAAGCAATTCTCTTGCCTCAGCCTCCCAAGTAGCTGGGACTACAGACGCCCACCACAGTGTCTGGCTATTTTTTAGAGACGGGATCTTGCTCTTGCTCAGGCTGATCTCGAACCTGTGAGCTCAGGGGATCCACCTGCCTTGGCCTTCCAGAGTGCTAGGATTATAGGTGTGAGCCACCTCACCCCCAAAAGTGATTTTCAATCTATAATTCTATATGCAGCTAGATAATTGTGAGGGTAAAAAAATTTTTTTTGTTTTTTTGAGACAGAATCTCATTATGTCACCTTTGGTAGAGTGCCGTGGCATCACAGCTCACAGCAACCTCAAACTCTTGGGCTTAAGTGATTCTCTTGCCCCAGCTTCCCCAGTAGCTGGGACTACAAGCGCCCGCTACAATGCCAGGCTGTTTTTTGGTTTATTGTTGTTTAGCAGGCCTGGGCTGGGTTTGAACTTGCCAACCCCGGTATACATGGCCGGCACCCTAGCCAGCCTAGCTGCTGAGCTACAGGTGCTGAGGCATTATTAGGTTCTTTGTAAGGAATTTAGAACACTAGTTTGTGAGGATATACTCCATTCACCAGGGTGGACCCAGATCACAGGTAGCTTTGATTTTCCATACAGTTTGCAAGTCCACAGCTCTCTGATCAACCTTGGCTGCTATGTAATCTTGTGTTTCTCTTTTTCTGTGTCTGGGATTCCATAGCTGCTTCTTGAAGTAAGCGTTGGTCAAATGTTTTGGGATTTGCACATTGCTGATAGCAATTTTGTGGAGGTGGTGATGACAAATTTCTGGTGTGTTCAGAGAGGAACTCCGTTGAGGACCAGAAGTCCATTTACAAGCAACAGGGCACTTGATTGCTCCCTGTGGCGCCCGGCGAGGATGATGGGAGGGACGCGGGGCTGGTCCAGGAGGGATGCTGCTCGCCGTTCCCTCATGTGCTGACCGAAGGGGTCTTTGCTGCCACTCAGCAGTTTTTGAGGCACATCTTCCGTAGGATGATATCGAGGCGTTTTGGGAAGTTTAACCACCCAGGGACCATCATTGGTGTCACCACCAACAGGTTTTTTAGCAAAGGTGAGAGCATTCTTTTTCTTTTCAGTCCTGGACTTAGCAGTTGAGTGCTTCCTCTTGTATGCTCTCTGTCTGGAATTCAGAGCAGATTGGGAATACGTGGCAGTTCCTCTGATGAGGACAGGATTTCAGCTCTAGCAAGACTTCCCCTTCTTGGGCTTTTTAGCCTTAAGGTTCTGCCCTTTCTCCTCGCCACCAGCATCAGCCTTCATGGCTTCAGGTTTCTTCTGCTCAGTATCCACCTTATTAACTTTTTCACCCACCATTTCTCAAATGAGAAAGCAAGAGTCATGTTTTTAGACATGATGTATTCAGAAAATTCACTTCTCAGGCATTTTACTTAGGTTCAAAATTACTTGAGGGGCGGCGCCTGTAGAAGCTACAGCTCGGCACCTGTAGCTCAGCAGCTAGGGTGCTGGCCACGTACATCAGGGCTGGCTAGGGTGCTGGCCATATACACCGGGGTTGGCAGGTTCAAACCCAGCCTGTAGTGGGTAGGGCACCAGCCATATACACAGAGGGTGGTGAGTTTGAACCTGGCCTGGACCAGCTAAAAAACAACAATGGCAACTGCACCAAAAAAAATCACCAGGTGTTGTGGCGGGCTCCTGTAGTCTCAGCTACTTGGGAGGCTGAGGCAAGAGAATCACTTAAGCCCGAGAGTTTGAGGTTGCTGTGAGCTGTGACGCACGACACTCTACCCAGGGTGACAGCATGAGACTCCGTCCCCCCAAAAAACTACTCAAGGATATACTCCAGCAAAACAAAGAGTAAAACAAGAAAGCAGATGGTAGGGGATCCAGAAAACTGGCTCCCCCAACCAGGAGCAACAGTGGGAGATCCAGTAGCTGCATGAGAGACGTAGGGAGTGACTGGTGCAGGTTGGAAGACGGGGATAAAAGACTCTTGCAAGAAAAGAAAACGGAGGGGAGATGGGTTGGGGAAGGACTTGATAGAAACATCGATGAAACATCAGGAAAGAATTAATGGAATGCACATGGCGGGAAGAGTAAGAGAAAAAAAGACAGGCAGCTAAAGACTCCCGGGAAAAGAAAAGCTGCATAGGAGAGGAAATGTAATCATAATTTATCACTGGGCCGGCAGGGAATATTTACATAATCATCAGCGCAATCTCTGATTATTGGTTTAATTAGGAATGGGAATGTGATTATATTGGGGGATGGGAGAGAGGAGGTACAGGGACAAGAAGGCTAAATTCTTAATGTCTGTGACATTGCTGGAACGAGAAAGAAGATTATAAGCACATTGGACATGTGGAGGCAATTACCGACGGCTCAGAAGGTAAAAATCAGTTCAAAACAGTCAAGGAGGGAGAGAAGTGTTCATGCAAGGAGGCATAACTCCGCTCTCCTGAAGTCTCAATGCCTGAAAACAGGTCAAATAAACAGTAGACATTCTTTTTTTCCAAAAGCTGGAGGTGACAGCCCTCAGACGACCTCAGCAGATTGAGACATGCCTGTTGGGGTAAAGGGTCTTTCTTTGGGGTTGAGATGGTTACATATATAAGGAACAGGAATTAGGAAGTAACAGGGTGGCTGGTCCCCCTCCAGGCCCCCAAATATATAACTTTTTTTTTTTTAAGCTTTTGAGAATGCAGGGTCAATTGACCTGTGCCACTGTTTATTGAATCCCAGATTAGAAAGAAACCTGGCACAAATAGCCTCCTAGTTTGCTTGAATGAGGAAATGTGAACATCAGATGGTTTTAATGAGTGAGGCATTTACAGGCTATTTCACTGACACAAAAAGGACATTCTCACCGGTCCCCATTGCCCACAGCACCTGGAGTGGCTCAGACAATAGCAATTCACATAATGAGAAATCTGAAGTGTCAAGAGATGATGATTGAACAAATTAAGCTTGTGGAGTCGCAGAGGAGGGCCAATTTCTTTGTGAGAACCCTGGAACAGTGCTGTCTCTTTAGAAAGCCCTGTGCAGGCTATAGGAGGCCTGGCTGGCCAGGAAGGGCCCCTGAAGGGCCTGAGAGGAGGCCGTCCTAAGGAGGGGGAGGAACTTTATTGCTTCAGCTATAAATCTGACACCCAAGGGTCCCTGCGTCCTGGTGGGGGCTGTAGTAATTTCAGGTGTAACTGTCACAGACAGAAACCTCTGAGGACCCACCCACAAACGCTGGCTGAGTAGACCACTGAGCTAAGTGATAGCAGATGTGGTTGGGGAGGAAGGGACGTGCTGGGGAAATCATCTCAGAAGCTTACGAATGAAAAGCACATTAATTTGGGAGATGTTATTTTCATTAAGAAATTACATGCATCCTTTCATTTTTATTGTTTATTGAAGTGTAGCACCCTTGCAGAGAAGGGCACGTATCATACATAAACAGCTCACTGAATATTTTACTGATCTCTTTTTTTGAGACAGAATTTCACTCTGTCACTCTGGGCAGAATGCCATGGCATAGTTCACAGCAACCTCAAACTCTTCTTGTCTCAGCCTTCTGAGTAGCTGGGACTATAGGTGCCCACCAGCACACCTGGCTAGTTTTTCTATTTTTAGTAGAGATGGGGGTCTCATTCTTGTTTAGGTTGGTCTGGAACGTCTGAGCCCAAGCAATCCACCTGCCTCGGCCTCCTAGAGGGAATGAACACAGGCATGAGCCACTGCGCCCAGCATTACTGATTTCTTTTTAAAGATGAAAACCAAAAACCAAAGTGAAAATTAGAAGACAGTTTGGGAGACGTTTTGCCACCATCTGGTGACAAGAGGCTGTGATGCTCCAGTGTGGCTAATGGCCACTCTGTACCTAACAGCCAGGGATTGTCTCCACGTCCAGAAGGACTGGTCAGGACCCCCTCGGGCACGACTCCTGTGGAGACACAGAATGCCCGGGCACGACTCCTGTGGAGACACAGAATGCCCGTCCAGGCCATGTGTGGTTGTACCCAGCAAGACGTGGGAGGCAGCAAAGTCCTGCTGTATAGGCTGTCCAAGAAATAGGCCTACGAGCAAGTAAGGGGACAAATAGAAAGAGCTTGCTGTGGTTTTTTAGGAAATCGTTGTTTTTATCCCACCACTCTTCACTGATTCAGAAAAGTGAAAGAAAGCCTGAAGGGAAGGCAGTGGGTTGTTCTGAATACCAGGTAGCCCTGCTCTCATTCCTGTAACACTTTCGTGACCACCTGAGACACAAGGACTAAAAACCAGACTCCCAACCACAGTCCTCACGGTGCCTCCACCTAACTCTCCGGTCCTTTCTCCTGCTGCTCCCCTGATTTACTCATCCATCCCAATCCCACTGGCCACTACCCTGTCCCTGGACCGTGCCTCTGGGCCTTTGCACCTGCTGTTTCCGCAGCCCTGAGCACTTTGTTGAGGAGCCTGTTCCTCTGGATTCTTTGTTTAGCTGTCACCTCTTCAGTGAACTTCCCTACCGGCCTACCTAAAACTGAGTCCCTTCTCCCAAAACAATCCCGTCTCATCGTCCTATTGATTCATTGAACAGCTTACCACAATCTGACGTCACCTTTTACTTATCTGTTCAGTTGCTTCCTGACTACCTCTCTTTCCAGAATGTCATCTCTCTGACCGCAAAGACCGTGTCTGCCCCACTCATGGTTGTGTCCTACTCCAGCTCCTAAAACAATACTGCCTTGCACACAGCTAGTGCTCTGTCACCAGGTGTTGCTAAATAAATGAAAGAACAATATGCATAATAAACAGATCCCATAGGGTAAGGTGTTTGCAGACGGAGCCCATGTCTTTCTCTCGGGCATAGAAGTCTGAGTGCTCTACACAGAGACTCCCGGAAAGCTCAGGACGTTATTAAAATCTGTCCATTATCTATTGCTGCATAGCCATTTACTACACGCTTAGCAACTACAACACACGTTTATCATCTCGCAGTGTGTGGGGGTGAGGTGTCTGGGCACGGCTTAGCTGGGTCTTCTGCTCAGGGTGTTTCACTAGTCTGCAGCTGAGCTGTAGTCCAGAACTGTGATCTGACCTAAGGACAGCTTGGGGAAGCACCGGCATCCCAGCTCATGGGACTGTTGGAAGAATCCCATTCCTTGCGATCAAAGGCTAGGAACTTTGGCTTCTGGCTGGCCCTTCACTGGCTGGGTGCTACACCCAGGGTCCAGCTGGTTGGTGGCTGGAGGCTGTCCTTGATTCCTTGCCCCTGAATCTCCCCAACAGGGCTGTTTGCGACACAAAGGCAGCAAAGAGTCCCCTAAAAAGTTGGATTTTATGATCTTACGTAGCATAATCATAGAAGTGACATATCATCCACCTGTGCCAAGTTCTATTGATTAAAAACAAGTCACAAGTCCCAGCCACACACGAGATGAAGAGATCATGGGTATCTGGGGGCCGTCTCCATCTACCCAGTACCGTCTGTGATCTCCTGTTCACCACCTCCCTCAGGTCTCTCATGCACAAAACACATCCACCTCCCAAAGGGGCCACGGGTCTCATCCCATCACGTCTCTTTTGAAAGTCCGGAATCTCATCATCTAAATCAGGAAACTCCCTCCGGGAGCATTTCCCCTAGATCAGTGGTTCTCAACCTTCCTAATGCCGCGGCCCTTTCATACAGTTCCTGTGGGTCAAGACCCACAGGCTGAGAACCGCTGCCCTAGATCTATCAGTTTTTTAAAACTAGAGAAACAAGTCATCACCCTCCCCCCAACATGCGATTGTGGAATAGGCACAGGATAATAGTTACATATTTCTATTTAAAAGGGGGAAATGTGAAGTACAAAGGAGTCCTGGTACTCCTTCCCTTTGGCTCTTGGCTTTGACCTCGAAGTTCTTCATTCTGTCCTCTAAATTCATGCATCCTTTTTCTTTTCTTTTTTTTAAATAAATGATAGCATACACTTATTTGCATCTTAGTAGTTTTATCAGCTTGCTTTCTAATCCCAAGTAGGATTTGGGGAGTCCTGACGGTTCTTTTTATTTTTTACTATCTCTTTTCCTTTCAGCCCAATTTGACAGTGATTTTACTGAAATAACTTCCTAAAAACTTTGTAGGCCTTCCATGGATTTCATCACATCATTCAACAAAAGCTACACCTACAGACCTTTTTGAGAGAAACTTCTTGCCCCTCTCTGAAAGGCTGAAGGACAAGGGCCCTACGTGTGTCCCACTGTCCCTCTGATTGTGAGGGGATCCGTGAGGCAAACCTTTATTATCCGGAAAGGGGCTTTGGGTAATTGACAACTACTCTGAGCCTCTGATCTGTCTGGGATTTTAATAAAAGATTAGTCATACAATCATGCTGTTAGCTGTGTCTCCAAACCATGTTTTCCTGGGAGTGCTAAGAAGGCATATCTTAATTTTAACATCTTTTGCTATATGGAAATTCTGATAATTTTCAAAACCAATTAAGTTCTTAGTGGTTTGATAGCTTCGTCTCAAATTATCTGTCTCCTCATGCATTTTACTATAAGCAGCAAGAAAAAAACCAAGCGGTCCTTCACTTGGCTTGGAAGTCCCTTGAGCTAAATAACCAGCGACCCTCCTCGATGTTCTGCTGTCCTGTAACTACAGGAGACGATCTAACCAGGCTGTTGCCGTGGCTCTGCGAACATCTTCCCTCCTCTGTTACTAATGCTGCTTCCTCCTGAGCCTTCACCGGCAGCACCACCAAAATCCCTTCCAAACTATTTGAGCCAATTTAGTTTTCCCCTACCTCCCTCTTCAAAGTTCTGGCCTCCACCTGTTTCCAAAGCCACTCTCACATTTTTAGGTATTTGTTCCAGCAGCACCTCACTTCCTCGTGCCACAATTTTACTGACGAGGCTTTGCGTGATCCTCTCACCAGGCAGAGCTAAGGTTGACTCTCTTGGACTCCAGAAGTGATGTGGGAAGGTTTACCATTCTCCCAGCAGGGTGCTGGGTGTGAGAAGCTATTTGGTGACTCATCTTTTTTGAGCAAAGACGTTGTTCTGACCCTGTTATTTCATCATGGACAGGTGGATTTTCTCTGCACCTTTATGTACTTTTAGGGGTTCTCTGCTGAATGAATAGGACAAATTCTTTCGAAGCTGTGATTCTAGGGTTCCTGGGAAATATTTGCATTGAGGAGGACAGAATTGGTGAGAGTGGCTTGAGGGCATTAGGGATGGGACACAGGCTTTGTGCTTTGTGGCTCCTACCCACCTGGAATCACACGGACTGCCCAGCGGGCCCGTGGGTCCCTGCCCACAGGTTTCCTCCCGAGGTCTGACCTTCAAGCAGAATGAATAGCTCCTGCGATGACTGTCCCCTGGAGGGGCAGCTAGAGCACTGAAGCATCCTGGCCTCGTGGTAAAAAGCCTTCAGTCTGGAAAGCCCTCCTGGCAACACTGTGCTGCTTCTAACAAGCCAAGTCGTCGGAGGCATGCCGTGGCCTGTGCTCACTCCCGAGGCTTGGGACCCCAGCTCCTGCCTGCTATCCATGCTTGGTCCCTACTAATCTGGAATATTTCTCTGGAGCAGATACCAAGATGATACAGCTTCAGTCACTGGGCGCCTTAGGATACAGGCCTGTCTACCCTGGTTTGTATCTCATGAGCTTAATTCAGCATGATGTCATGAAGGCCACCAGCATGTTCTTACATCTAGGTGTCCTTACCTCTCTGTTGACTGACTAAATCATCATTCTGCCTGGGGAATTCTACTACATGACCTGCATCGCCCTTATACCATGTTTCCATTCATCCAGGTCAATACTACAGGACCTGCATTGCCCTTATACAATGTTTCCATTCATCCAGGTCAATACAGACTCAGTTCCAGCAAGGATCTTCTTCTCCACTGCTCTGTAAATACTTGTACATCTGCTCTCTCTTTTGAAAGATTCGTGTTCACTCCTCGTCTACTAGAAAGGCTCCTCCAATCATGGGTGGCCTTGCCTTGTAATTTCCCCTGAGATTCTTTGTCCAACTTTAATTAAAACTCATTATAGGGCAGCGCCTGTGGCTCAGTGAGTAGAGCACCAGCCCCATATACCGAAGGTGGCGAGTTCAAACCCGGCCTCGGCCAAACTGATACAAAAAAATAGCCGGGTGTTGTGGTGGGCACCTGTGGTCCCAGCTACTCGGGAGGCTGAAGGAAGAGAATCACCTAAGCCCAGGAGTTGGTGGTTGCTGTGAGCTGTGTGATGCTCTATGGAGGACAATAAAGTGAGACTCTGTCTCTACAAAAAAAAAAAACAAACTCATTATATGTTTTCCTTTTGGGGGTGATAGGAGACAGGCCTCCCAGGGTCATGTGGGTAACAGTAATTCCAGTCGATGTGAGAAACAGGCAGCCTAAGAGTCTCTGCCTAAGTAGAAAATGCCAGTTCTTTAAAGCAAGATAATTCTTATTTTATTAACTCCTTGAGAGTGGGTTCCAATTCCAGATTATGTCACATTATGTCTGATCATCATCTCCAGAGTTAACTGTGCAGAGACAGAGAAAAAGTTGGGTGAGCAGAAAGCCACTTACCATTTGTTCACTGCGCCTATCTCCTGTGAAGGGCCGCTGGGCTCTCCTCTCCTCTTCTGAGTACAGTAGGCTGGATGGTGCCCTCCCAAGGATATATCCACCCAGATCCTTATTTGGAACGGGGCTTGGCAGATGTAATTACTGATCTCGAGACATGATCGTCCTGGATTGACGGTGGCCCCTAAAGCCAATGACAGGTGCTCTTGTAAGAGATGGAGAAGAAAGTGATGTGAAGGCAAAGGTTGGACTGAAGCAGCCCCAAGTCCAGGGTTCCAGCAGCCATCACCAGCTAGGAGGCAGGATGGAACTTCTAGCTTCCAGAAGGAACCCAACACCTTGATTTTGGGCTTCTGTCCACAAGAAGGGTGAAAGAAGTTCCTTTTTCTGGTGATGTGTTATGACAGCCCTAGGAAGCAAATGAATAGGGCACATGGTAGAGATGTAAGATGTTCCTGACTGCAGTGTCATCTGGTACAATGGGACAAGCTCCGTTCTCCCCACCAGAAAGAATTAGGGGCTCCAGGAAGTGATTTGGAACTGGTGTCATGGGTCCAGAATGGCTGTTTCAAGGTCTTCATGACCAAAGGGTCTAGAGGTCATGTTGACTCATTGACACCAGGCATTTGGCTGGAGGAAGATTAGAAAAGTATACTCGTCTCATGTAAGACGAGTCTGTATTGTATTGTTTGGTTGGAAAATTAACACTTTCTGGGATAAGACCTGTCTGTATATAGGTAATTATTGAGAAAAATGGCCACAGCCACTGCTAGTGGAGAGACTGAATTGGAATCGGAAACTGTTGTTTCCCTCTCACTCAGAGGATTGGAACACAAGTTGGAGCCATCAACAATCCATGCACAGGAAAATCTCCATTCACATCTGACTCATGCAGGTGCTAGATTTTGCCAGATATAAATAAGAACAGAGGCTTGAGCCTCATTTCTCATGGGGCAAGGGGTCGGGTTTCCAGGAGGGTAAGGGGACACCAGCTGGGAGTGAGAGGGGCTGCGTGTGTGTATCTGCATTGAAGAGGGGGTGTCACCACGTCCTGAGGGGGGCCTTGCCCTTTGTGGACGGTCACATTGAGAGGGCTGCAGATCAGCCTGGGACTCCCCAAGCCTACGAGATTTCCACAGACTCCTCTCCTAGGTTGGAACTGTGGCTTGTCCAAAAAGAGGTGCACAGGCCCATTCTGAGTAATTTGGGTTGAGAAACATTGGCTAAATGCCTTGGCAAAATCCCTTCTAAGTGGGAAACTGATTAATTTAACATTTTATCAACCAAGAATGTCTACAAATAAGGGCTCGCGCCTGTAATCCTAGCACTCAGGGAGACCGAGGCAGGTGGATTGCCTGAGCTCATGAATTTGAGACTGAACTAGAGTGAGACCTCTGTCTCTAAAACTAGCTGGCACTGTGGCCTGTAGTCCCAGCTACTTGGGAAGCTGAGGCGAGAGAATCGCTTAATCCCAGAAGTTTGAAGTTGCTGCGAGCTGTGACTGCACTCTACCAAGAGCGACAAAGTAAGACTCTGTCTCAAAAAAAAGAAAAGAATTTCTACAAATACTGGCACATCTAGACTTCTGTAGGGAAATAGCTAATGTAAATAGAGAAGGGGGGAAATGACATATGGAAAACCCATGGACTTTCACTAATGATCATCGAAGCTGCTGCAGGAGGCAGAGTATGAGTTAGCCAGAGCCCAGCGTGTGGATGTGCTGTCTTTACAGAGATAGAACAGCTTGCTATAGCAGAGGGGAGGGACCCCAGACTCAGGGCCATGAGACCTAGCTTCCTTTTTCAGCTGTGCTAGTTAATTGGTCAGCATTTATTTGGTTTTTGACTGCCAAGCACCTGACCCTCTGCCTCCTACCTACGACTTGGGAAAGTCCCCAAAACTTATCTCCCTCCTGTTTTCTGAACGGTAGAATCTGGAGCAATCTTTCTAGACGAGGCATCACTTCATGGAGCTGTGATAGAGGTATTCCACTGGAAGCATTTGATGTCCCAGGACAGGCACAACCAGAACTGTGTGGCATTAGGAGGCCTGGGCTGTGCAGGGCCAGCGAGCATCAGCCCCGCCAGGTCTGTCCTGCCCCGCTGACTGTGCTTGTCCTCCAGTCTTCTTCTCTTTTTTTTTCTCTTAAGTCCATCAGAGTTGGTTTCTCTTATTTGTATGGTTGTGTGATTTTGCGTAAATTAAACTCTGTGGAATCCAGTTTAAAATTAAGCTTCTTAGATGGAGACTTCACCTCTTTCATGTTTACATGGATGGAACTGGAACATATTCTTCTTAACAAAGTATCTCAGGAATGGAAGAAAAAGTATCCAATGTACTCAGCCCTACTATGAAACCAATTTATAGTTTTCATATGAAGGCTATAACCCAATTACAGCACAAGAATATGGGGAAATGGGCAAGGGGGGGTGGGGAGGGGAGGAGGCTGGGTGGAGGGAGGGTAATTGGTGGGACCACATCTACCGTGCATCTTAGAAGGGTACACGGGAAACCTACTAAATGTAGAATATAAATGTCTTAACACAATAACTTAAGAAAATGCCATGAAGGCTATGTTAACCAGTTTGATGAAAATATTTCAGATTGTATATAAAACCAGCACATTGTACCCCATGATTGCATTAATGTACACAGCTATGATTTAATTAAAGAAATAATAATAATTAAAAAAAAGAAAAAAAATTAAGCTTCTTAGAGTTCTAGGATGAAATATTGGAAGCTAAAGGGATGAAGGGGCTGGTGATAGCTACAGTACAAGTGTGCTTACACTTTCCTCCCAATTGGGAAAGTAAAAGACTAGGTTTAAAAATCAAGTTTTCTGGGCCAGGGGTGGTGATTGACACCTGTAATCCCAGTACTCTGGAAGGCTGAGGCAGGTGGATTGTGAAATGTCAGGCGTTGAAGACCAGCCTGAGAACACAGCAAGACTCCATCTCTACAAAAAAAAAAAAAAAGAAGAAGAAGAAAAACTAACTGGTGTTATTGTGGGCACCTGTAGCCCCAGCTACTTTGGAAGACTGAAGCAGGAGGATCACTTGAGCCGGAGAGTTTGAGGTTGCTGCGAGCTGTGGTCACACCACTGCCCTCATGCCTCAGCAACAGAGTGAGATCCTGTCTCAAAAACAAATTAGCCTCCACTGAAGGCCACCCTGGTCATAACTTGTTCAGTTACCTATTGCAGCAGCAGGATTCTTGGTAATAGAAGATGGGAAAGGACAAAGCAATAGGGGATGGACTATATTTAGCATACCATGCAGTGAACGAGGAAGGGTGAGGGAACTCCGTGATATGATCAGGGGAGGCCGCCAGGATACGATATTAGGTTCAGGAGAGTGTATAGTATGATTATAACTTTCTGCAATAAAAAATGGGGGAGGAATAAGTTTTTTTGGCTGTTTTCTTATATTTGCCTTATGAAACACTGGAAGCATTAAGTAAGAAATAATATAAAAGGGTTACCTGATGGCAGAATGGGGTGAATAGAGGACAGAGTGGGAGCAAGACTTTTAATACTGGTCTACTTTTAAAATCATGTAAATATTTTTTTTTTTTTAAGAAAAGGAAAGATTCATAAGATTTAGGTGCTCTGTATCTAAATATAATACATGATATATAATATATATAAAATCTTTCTATCATATATTAGTATGTAAATAAGATTTATTTTTATTTCTATTTATTTTTATTTTTTGTTGACCAGGCTAAAGAGCTGTTGAGTCATAGCTCACAGCGACCTCAAGCTCTCGGGCTCAAGCGATCCACCCTCCTCAGCCTCCCAGAATGCTAGGATTGCATGAGCCACCATGCCCAGACTGTAAATAGGGTTTTAAAAATGCAGTCTGACTTCAAGTGAAGGCTTTGAGAAGATCTGTGTGCAGAACGCAGAGAGAGCAGGAGACAGACTGGTGAAGTAGGTCCGGATTGCACAGCCTCCAACCATGTCCTTGTGCTTGGATTTCATCCCCAGAGGAGTCAGCGCTACTGAAGGAGTTTAACAAGGGGAAGGACTGAGTTCAGTGTCTGTAACCAGGTTTTTGCTGCTCAATTTTGTGCTCATTTCACTGAGAGAGAGAACTGAAGTTATTGGCAGCTCCCGGTACCATTTCTGACATTCAACTTTGTTAATAGATTAATCATCTAATATAAAGGCCATTCTTCAGTTAAAACGACGCTCCCTAAACTCTGTAAGAATTTGCCTTTGAAATCTTCAGTAATCATTGCTAGTCAATGTGTTAGGAACCTCATGATTAATGGAAGTTGGTGATTGCCTTGTGGAAAATGTTTTTTTTTTTTTGAGACAGAGCCTCAAGCTGTCACCCTGGATAGAGTGCTGTGACATCACAGCTCACAGCAACTTCCAGTTCCTGGGCTCAAGCGAGTCTCTTGCCTCCGCCTCCCAAGTAGCTGGGACTACAGGCGCCCGCCACAATGCCCGGCCATGTTTTGGTTGCAGCCGTCATTGTTGTTTGGCGGGCCCGGGCTGGATTCGAACCCGCCAGCTCAGGTGTACGTGGCTGGCGCCTTAGCCCGCTGAGCCACAGGC
>CAUYRH010014382.1:0-23194 GCA_963574655.1 Perodicticus potto
CTAGCCAGCTCAGCGGAGCCGGCGGACCTGCCGCCTCCTCCTTGGTGGTGTTGGTGCTGCAGCAGCCAGCTGAAGAGCCAGTGGGCTGGATGACAGGCAAGGAGGGGGACCTACAACGCCCACCGGAGGCTCCAATAGCCAAAAAGGCTGGACAACTGCCGAGGAGACACCTGTGCCTTGGTGTCTCCTTCACTTTACACTTAGGACTAAATGTGGAACCCCCTTTTCCTATGCCTAGGTCAATTTCTTGTGAATTTCCTAGGCCTCAACTCCATGAATGGACTGTATCCATTCATTGATGCACTCATTCACCTTGCCCCCGGTGGAAGGGACTGTATTCATTCGTTTCCTGGCCAAGGAACCCATACACCTATATATACCCTGAGACTAAAGGCCTAAAGGAGGAGACGGGGAAAGACTGGGAGAGGAATGGAGAGAGCTTCTCTCTCCCCACTTGAATTCTCTCCCTCTACCAGGAGCTTTAGTGTTTTCTGTATTCTCTTCTGTAAATCAATTCTGTCTTACCACTGAGGGGTGGGGGTGGGGGAATAATGTAATGAAGAATAATAAAATACATGTATTAAAAAAAAAAAAGAAAAGAAAATACATCGTGACATTAGGAAGATTGAGAACCACTGTTCTAAAGTAAACAAGGAAAAGTATATGAGAAAACAAAAAATACATATCATTGAAATATACCCAATAAGTTTAAAATGGAATACTCAAAACTCAGAAGTGCAAATGTTGCCCTGACAAAGAAATCAGGGTACCCGTGAGGTTTGACATTAATAATTAAATTGTATAATGTACCATTACAGCTACCTCTGCAAGGACTGTAGGTGCCAAGAACATTGTGATGTTAGGGGTATTAACACATTTTATCAATAACAATTTCATGAAAGACTCTTTTATCATCTCTTAGATTTGGGAAACTAAGGCACAGAAAAGTAACTTAGTCAAAGCTACACAGCTAGTAAGTGGAAGAGCTGAAATTTGCTTCCACAAAGTCTAACTCCAGAGTCTAATTTTTAGGCTCTACTACTTCCAACATATGCAGGAATGAGATATATATTATCATCCTCATTTCCAGATATCTAAGAATGTATGCAATAACCAATTTATTTAAATAAAAATATTTCATGTATATAAAATCACAATGCCCATGGATGTACACAAGTATGTGTATTTGTATGCAAACAATGATATTTAATTCTTTGTATTCTTATTCTAAGCATTATATTTTTCATAATATATGTATAAAGTAAAACCTCTCCCTGTGAGGCAAAGTTTTCCCACCTCCAAAGTATCATATCTAAAAACATCACAGTGTCCACACAATTTTTATGTGAAGTTTAAATGCTAGTGTTAATAGTAGTAGAAGTTTTCTGCCCTTACTTACAATGTTTTATTTCCCTAGGCTCAAATTTTAAATATTCTAAATTCTCTGGGTCTCATTTTTTCAATTTATCAGTGAAGATTTTGCACAAAAATCATTTTTAACTCTATAGACACAATGATGATTTAATGATTGCCTTTGACCAAATAGTACTCATTTCCATATCCTTACCTAATAGGCCACAGGAATAGCAATCTAGTAAGCATGAGAAGAATTACAATCTGAACTTGGTTTGAAATCAGTATAAGATGACTAAAAGACCAGGCCTCTAAACTACACAAATCTTACATAACAGACTACCCATCAGACTGACTACTTTAACTAATACACATCAAAAATCACAGCTCTCTGTAGAAGTTTACACAATTGTAACACTAGTATTTTGAAGCAAATATTTATAAGAATTAGCTCATTATCTCTCACAATGGGCCTTAGTGCAGCTCAAAGTACTTTTTAAAATTTCATCATATCTTCTTGTGTTATAAATTACACTGCGTACTGTGGAAAATAAACATTAGGCTGTGGGAATTTAGCTGGAAAATAAAAGTACGCTTCCTGATCAAAAGGTAAATAATGCAGAAATGAAACTTTTTATTCTAAGAGAAAAGAGTAGGAAATGGTATTCGTCTGCAGTTATTTCGCATACAAAGGATACCAGTATGACATTCCCTAATAATGATAATAGTGAGGATTGGCCCTTACCCAGGTTCACTGGAATTACACAGCACCCCTTTATTGGGGAAAATATGAAATATGGGTCCTTGGTTAATATTCTGTCCATTTACCTAATCGTTGTTTTGCTGATAAAATGATAACATAATATCATAATGTCTATGTCGGAATCTCAGCCAAAAAGAAAAGAGAAAGTTGATTCGCATTCACTTGCAGAGCACGGGACATCGCTCTGTGTGTGCTTTTCTTCTTTATTTTTAAATTCCGTTTCCCATTATGAAATCAGAAAAGTAAATGCTCTGTACCTTCATATTTATTTCCAAAATAAAATGCTCTTAGGTCCATGAATTTTGATTCTTTATATTTGTTGATGAGAGGACTGTGTTTACTAAAAGACTAATGTCATTTCTGACAAAGTAAGTATGAAAGCCTGGTCATCTTTTTGTATCAGTGTATATGGATTTTAATCCATCTCTGCTATTTATAAGATCATGAAGTTAATGTGGCAGCAAGCAGATCAAAACTCAGGGCTGATGGTTTCTTATTAGTATCTATGCTTCTTCTTCTATATTTTTTCACTGACTTATGAAAAACATGCTCATTAATTTCCTTTCAAACTGATTATATGGTGCTGGATATCTTGAAGCTGAATGGGGGTAAGAAGAACATCACCTCAGCTAAGACAAGATGACCTTTTACTGACTCAGGGCACGTAAGCTGTAATAGAATGATTTCCATGATAAACTTAACTGCTCATTTTTTAGCCACAATGTGCACAGTCCTGGCTCTACAGACATTATGTCATATACTTCTCATTACAACCAAGTCAACCCATTTCGCAGATGAACAAATTCACAGATGAGGCCCACGGAAGTTAAGCGACCCCTCTCTCACCCAAGCTCTCAGAGCTAGTGAGTGGCTAGGCCACCATTTGACTCAGAACAATGCTATGTTCTTAACCCTCACTCCACCTAGGGCATAGTTAGAATCACTTGGGGAGATGTAAGAAATACTAATAAACTAAACCATTCCCTAGATATGAGCTAAGAGTGTCACTATTTTTTTAAGCTCCTGAAGTGATTATAGTGTGAATCCAGGGCTGAGAACAACTGGATAAGAGGATACCAAAGCATATCCATTCTCTTAAGAAATATGACTATTTCTCAGGACAAGGTGGAAGAGGAAGTAGAGGAAAAGGAGAAAGAGAGGAGGAAGAGGGTGAGAAGGGAGGAGAGGAAGGGGAGAGGAAGGGAGAAGAGATGAAAGCAGTGGGGAGAAGGTGGAAGGAAAAACTGTCTTCTTCCTTGTGAATACCTTAGGGTAAGGGAACCTCATTACCTATCTCCTATTTGAAAAATGTCTATTCTTGCATTAGTTTTAATTATAAAATTTTATCACAATCATTTTGTAATCTCAAAGTGCTCTAGAAATTGTTGGTGGTTTATATGAAGTGGCAATGGGTGTCTGGAGCACTGTGAAACCGTATCAAAGTTGTAGATGTTCCCAAATACAGTTATTTTGAAAATTTGTGCTCTCAAAAAAAAAAAAAAGACTATTTCTCCTCCGATTAGTGTGAGAACAACAAAAAAAGTTCAAGTTGTTTATCTAGAACAGGAGCCTGAAACAGGAACAGCAGACGGGGCATCCAGCAGACCAGCATCATCAGGCGCTTTGTGTTTCCTCCCTCAACCTGCTCCCTCTGCCTCACGTGAAGATCCCACACGGCACGTGAGTGCTGCAGGAGACGCAGGAAGCTGTGTAACCCACGCCCTCAGTCCACAAGTGCTAGAGGAGCCCAGAAAAGAGACAGCTTCGCCCCACGTCTCATGCTAGCAACGAGGCAGCCGAGAGTTTGAGTCTCCTGCGCCCTATTTCAGTGCTCCTTTCGCTGAAAAATTTTGGAAGCCGTAGGAAAACAGGTGGGGCAGGGAGTCAGCCAAGGCACCTGAAGAGAATTTCAAGACCCAGCAAGCAAAAAAAAAAAAAAAAAAAAAATCAAAGCAGAATGAGAAAGCAGGACAGCCACAATCTGCAAAGAATGGGGAAAGCGGAAGGAATATGTAACAAGGCGATGCACTGGCCAGAGAAAAACACAGTAGGGAGAGCTAGCGGTTGCAATAATGGAGCAGTAAAATAAGGAGAAAACACCAGGGGAATAAACAGACCTCCCATTCAGCTTTAGAAACCATGTCCAGGCCTACAGTACTTTTAAAATAGAAAGTAATATTGAAACAAACACTAACTGTGGGAAAATCTCCAGGCAGAGAGACAGGGGCTCCCAGAACCTCCCAACCTGTTAAGCCATTACTGCCTCACTGCTCAAAGTGTGGTTGAAGGATAAGCTATTGCAAAATTACCTGAGAGTTTGTTGGAAAAGCAGGATGTCGGGCCTTATCTTAGATTTGTTCAACCAGAATGTTCATTTTAATAAGATTTTCTAATGATTTATACTCACATTAAACTTTAAGCAGCACTGGCTCTACTTAAGAAAAACCAAATTAAGGTATTGCAAAACAAAAACAGTTATTGTACAAGTTGGGACTCAAGAAGTAGGTAGAAGTAAATCCAACTAATTAAATTATTTGTTGACAAAATGCCCGGCCCTGAGCTGGGTATTTCAGGAAAGGAAGGTATAAGGTTAGGCAAGGTTGGTGCAGTGCCCTTGGGGTAGAGTGCAGAAAGCACCTATAGGAAGCGAAGATTTTGACTCATGCTCCAATGGGAAGAGGTCAAGCAAAACATAACAGGGTTTGGGGGAGCAGAAGCCGGAGGACACAGGGCAATCAGGAATCATGCAGCAATTGCACTGACTCTCTGACAGGTAAAAATAGTTACTGGGAAGTGAGGGCGCCTATTCCAGGCAGAGGGAACAGCGTAAGCAAAGATGCAGAACTCAGAAAAAAACACTTACTGAGGAAAACACTGCCTTTGGTCTAGAGCAGTGTCAAACTGTTTCTAGCAGACTCCTGACTGAAAAGGAGTCCTGAGGTGACTCAGGACTACTAAGGTCAGGAGAGGAGGCCAGTGAGGTTTGGGGGGCCCATTTCATCCACATAAGATTATATTTCAACAGTGGATTCCAACACTGAAAAATTGAGCCAATACATTGGGTGCTTTTGAAATTATAACCCAGAACTGTGCCAGGTGTGTAGAGGCATGCAGATATTCAGTGATTAAATTAATATATGAATGAGTGGATCAATCAATAAGATCAAAGTAAAAATGCAGAGCTACTTTGGGGCTGAAGTGCAGAGAGTCTTAACTTTTCGAGAAGAGGTTTATGTCATTTGGTCAGGTGCTGGGGCTGGGGAAAAGTTTAATAGGCAGTGACTGAACTTGGCTCTGCCTTGGGAAGCTTACTCTGAAAACCCACCGTTAAATGAATTGAAAATGGACAGATGAAAGATGGGAAACTTGTCAGGAAGCATCGTGGCAGTCTCTAGAAAGAGATAAGAAGACTGAACAAAGACAATCGCCATGGGAATAGAAAGATGAAGAAGCAGGCATCGTGAGGCATTGTGGAGATGGAGTCTACAGATTTGTTTGCAAATTATACGTGGAAAGCAAAGTCACTAGGAAGGTCCTCAAGGGCTAGGAAAAATAGGACAATTGACACACAGACACAGTGTCACTCTGTTCATTTAGGAGCAAGGTGTTAATTAGAGTTTAGACACATTAAAGCTAAGGCACCTGAGAGCAATATAAAACTATCTCTTAGGTGGTTCAAAATGTAAATATGAAATTTAAGAGGGAAAGCAGAGCTGGGATATCACTTCAGGGGGAAATAACTTAGCACTAATTAAAAAAAAGACACCCTTGAATACAAAAAATCATACAAAAGGGCAAAAAAAAAAGGAGATAACTTATAATCTATGCAGCAACAAAAATCAAAAGAAATCCCCAGAATTTAAAAAAAAAAATGAAGAAAAGGTGAAAAGACTACATTGAAACACAGGGGGCACGGTGACAGAAACAGGGGGTGGCAAAACAGAGATCATGAAGTGGTGTGGAGGGGTTATAATACAAAACCAGAAGCACATAAAAAGCCATGGGAAACTGGGACAGGCACACACACTCACTGTTCTCTACACCTCCTTTGAAGACTTGGAATCCTATAGGAACAGCAGAAAGCCAATTTTGCTCTTTATTTCTGTGAACAAAGAAAGATTCCCACAAATGAAGCAGTCACTCCTGTGAGAAGTTAGCTAATTGCTCATGTTTTTTTCTTCTTTTTTCATATAAATTGTTGCTGTTAAAAATCAAACAATGGTATCTTCACATTCAGTGGGAAGAAAATGTCTAAGGAGGATTGAATGGTGGCTAATCCGAGGACTTAAGAGCCTTGTCTTTTTCACAGTGCCTAACTCCACACAGCATTATTCGGCGCAGGCATTCCACCTTTCAGTATGGTTTGTTTTGAAGGGTTTTTTTTTTTTTCCTCTGTGCCAGGTCACTTGCCTGAGAAAAAGAATGCTGTGAACACCTGACATACTGTGATAGACCCTCATAAAATGCTTGTACTTTGTAGTTACCCACCAGCTCCTGATAGATCTCACTAATTGGCTGTGTTTGGGTGACAAGTAATAATGAAAGTTCCTTCCCAGGTTGACCATTGAGGAGACACCTCCCTTGGTTTCCTTTCTGCCTCCGTTCAAAACGGATACATTAAATGCACTGTCCTCTTTTTGGTCTCTCAATCTGTTAAAATGCTGTAGAACATCGACATTATTTTTAATATACATGATAGTAGTTATTACTCTTTCTATAAAGAGATGACTACTTATGTAATGTAAACTAATATAATGCAGGTAAGTACTTAAAGAATTACACTGCAAAGTATTAATATCACCAGGATGATTCCAGAAAGGACAATAACGTTTCCCTTATTAGAAGAATTCACCTTCCCCAAAGCATTTCACTATTAAATGCATGCAAGGGAGGTCAAGGAGAAGTACAAGAATAGCTACTTGATTTGTGGTTGTCATCCCAACCTTCCTCAGATCACTTTTGGAAATGGGTAAGAACGTGAAATATAAATCCACAAATAATTTATAGGAATACCGAATCTGAAAAAACAACCAACACTTTGATCAAATGAACATTGTTTTCATCTTAAAAACCTCGAGTAACAACATAACTTGCAATGCAGTATTTTATATCCTCAAGGCCTTTGTCTATCACAGGGAAGGGGGGGCACATGCTCCGTGCACACATGGCATCAAAATAAAATTAAAGGACTCTGAAAACCGGTGAAATCAGACCCTGAAACATTTAAGGAAGTTCCTGCCAGCTGAAACCTTTACCTAAGACGTAGCGCACTGACTCCGTGGAAAGGTTTTTTTCCCTTTAATTAGATAAATGTATTTCCCATAGTTTGATGAACTGCGTGGAAGCTGCAGTTTCCCAGTTTCCACACTTCAGGCAAGGCCCTAGAGTACAAATACTGGGTTCCTTCTCTTTGAACGTCTATTGCTACATCTTGACAAAGTTTGCATTCACCTTGGTGTGTTGCTCCTCAGCAAAGCAAAACTAAAAGGAACTACAAACCTCATCTGTGTATGAAAAGGAAGAAAATGAAGACAAATATTCCCCAATTCAAGAACTTCCGAGAGCACTCCAAAACTGCGCTGATTTTGCATTCCTGGGGAAGGGGACTTGGCAATTTATTTTCCCTGAAGGACCCACAGCACTCCTCATCCAGGTTCACCATAAAAACTGTTTGTCCTCCAAAGTCTGAGGACGCATTCCGGGAGAGCATCGTCCTGCCAGCTCTCTCTTCTCCGAACGGGCCCCCGCACAGAACAGTGGCGAAGCAGATGGTCCTCCCCCTTCTCTGCTCCTCGTCCCTTCCGCAGTCCCACAGTGTCCTCCCACCCCACGCTGACACCTTCACTAGCGTTTAGGAGCCAAGGCCGCCTCTCAGGGCTCCCAGCAAGTACAAACTTTGGGGACCTCCTTTCTGCCTGATTACCCCATCTCACCTTCCTTCAGCTGCAGAACTCTCCCGGTACCCCAAGCTTCGATTGCTAGCCTCTCCCATCCCTCAGTCCCCAAACTACCCATTTCCCTTTAACAAATAGACAAACCCAAACTTCCCAGCTCAGGTGGCAGAGGCGCTGCGGCTAACCACAGCGGGGCACTCTCCTCCTCGTCCTTTCCCCTTCTCCGTCCTCCTCATCCGTCCTTGGGAAGCGGAGCCTACCCTGGGGACTCCTCTGCTCCTCTGGCTTCCACCACCCAATCCTAACTCCAGGGGTTCGCAGGAGCCTGCCCTCTGCAGCCTGGGGAGCGGCGCCTGGGCGCCTCATCTACAAGTGGGACCGCAGGACAAAGTGCAAACTCTACGGGGAGGGGGTGGGGGGCTCCTGGCCATTCCCTGGGGCTGCGCGCCCAGGTGCCCGCTGGCTCCGCGGGAGAGGGCGTGGGCCCGGCCTGAAGGCGGCGCCGTTCCGGGGGCGCGGGGCCGGGCTGGGCGCCCGGAGCTTACCTCGGCGCGCCGGCCGCGGGCGCGCGGGGCAGTGGCCGCTCGGGTCGGGAAGCTGTTGCTCTCGCTCTGCTGGTTGCGGCGGTCCCGCCAGGGCTGCGCTGGGGCTTCGCGCAGACGCTCTCCCGCGAGCTGCTGCAGCCCGGGCGGTGGCGGCGGCAGTGGAGGTGGCGCCGGTGACAGCTTGGCCAGGCGCGGCCCCGGAACTGTCCAACTCTTGCCCGCGCGGGGCTGGGGCGCCCGGCCGCGGTCCCCGCGCTGAGCGCCTGCGCGCCCGGCCTCGCCCAGGTGAGGGGCGTGTGCCCCGGGCCCGCGGGGTGCGCCCGCCTAGCCCCCTGGCCTGGTTCGGACGCGCCCACGCCACTCTCGCGCCCGAAGCTGTGACGGTTTACCAAGCAGACACTTGCGAGGCACACACACGCCGGGGAACGAGGCGGGACCGTTCGGGGGCTCGTTGGCACTGCAGAGCCTGCCGCGGCATCGCTGCCTTAAATCCCGCCTTTCCAGGCGTGCGCGCACCGCGAGGGACAGGAGGCTCGGTCCCCACGACGGGGTCCAGCGCCGTCCTCAGCCCCGGGCTTGCGTCCCTCGAGAAATTGTTGGCAATGGCAGAGGTCCCAAAGCCGAGATGCCAAGCCGCGCGGTGGGCAATATTAGTCAAGCCAGAGTGAAACTCTCTTCTTGGAGATGGGCAGACCAACTAGTGTTTGTTTTTCCTCTTGACCAGCTCTGGGCTCGCCGACCGCAGCGAGCAGCCTGGGCATTTGGGGCCGAGGCAGGAAGGCCCGCGGCGCAGAAGACATCGCAGCCTGGCCACGGAGCTGAAAGACTCATGGGCGGGGGGCTCATTTTCCTCCGGGTTTCTTTTCCGTGTTTAAGTTTTCAGAAATAAAACATGCCCGATGTAGGGAGGGCATCTTCTGAAAACAGTGCAAACGTGCCCAAGGTGCTTGCATCTGAAAAGGAAAGCACTTAGAAAACATTTACGAGAAAAGGAAAAATAATTTTAAAGGAGCAGTTTTCTGAAATTACTTCTTGGGGGAGAAGTTGAAGCCATGAATGGCAAGAGAGCTGTATTCTACAACAGGGATTTTTTTTTTTTTTTTACAAGATGATTTTAAAGTATTATTCTTTGGTTTTCATATGATTGACGCTGAGTCCTTAAATAATTAATCCTGCAGCTGTTAACGTCTTGGCATCGTCCAGAGTAAATATCTAAGCGTCCAGCCAAAGCCTGTTCTCCAGGGTGGGCTTGAGATCTGACACAGACACGCACACCGCCCTGTAGCTTTCTCAAGCAGCAGTTGTATTTATGGGCTACCTTGGAATTTAGGGTTATGGCAAGTGCCAGCACACCTAAGGTACAGTGTGCGAAAGGGCATAAATCCAATTTATAGTTTTGTGTTTTTAGAATCCAAATATCTGCACGCCCAGGTAGGCAGTCTCACTTATTACTAAGGACAGATACTGGCTGGTATGCTAATTCTTAAAACCATACGCCAGTTGAAATTGCTACAAGAGGCAAGCACCAACATTTAATCATTGTATTCCAAAACAACGTAAGTCATGATAATTGCTTAAATTATCTTTTAAAATATTATAATCTTAAAGTCTCTTCCCATTACTAAAGGTTTTATTGAAAACGAGTCTTTCATGAGTCCCTGAGGGTCAGTGAACTGAAACTTTAGCAGATAGGAATTCCAGAGGAAAAGCCTTCCGGGAGAGGAACACTTCAGAATTGGGAACAGTGTGGTTGTCACAGTGGTTGCCACCGAGCTCAGACAAGTATTGGAATCGCCAGGATTCTAAGTTGCAGAGAAAGGGTAAGAGCTCCTTAAGGCCTCCAGTCAACACCTTGGATTGCACTTGGAGGCAAATGAGTAACCTTTGCAGAGTGGAACACCTGTGAGTAGTGTTCCCTGTGGTTTGCACAATTTAGCAGCATGTGCATTTTTTATGTCCTGCAAACTGCAGCTATATTCTTCTCTCCTCTCTGTCTATTTTTAATCACCTATAGCTAAGACTCAGGATAAAGAATAATTTGAGGGTTGCATTTCCTTATAGCTGAAAGAAGCATAAAATGCATACAAGCAGACAACTCCCAAATTTTCACCTGTGATCTAACTTTGTGTCCTCAGCCCAGGCAGGATTAAGCCTCTGGTGGCCCATGCACTGAAATAATAGCAGTGCCTCCCTTCTAACTGTACATTGATATGGAAACAACATTAAGCTAAAAAACACAAGATTTAAATGTATACACAAAATTAAAACAGCTTCTCTCTTGATTTTCTGACTGTAAATTTGGCCTACTGGATAATTTAGCATTGACGATGCCTTTCCAGTGCTATCTGTCCTCAAGCCCTGCCACCCCCTTTTTCCTAGAACCATTATTGCTCCTACCTGGAGATAATAGAGTAAACTAACTCAGAGAACCTGCAGCCGAGCCAAGGAGCGGGTCCAAATGCCAAGAAAGAACTTTGCAGAAAGGGATTAATTAAAGCCTTTTTTCTACTTCTTGTGTTTATAAGGTATATGTTATATTGGTTCCTAAACGTTGGTGCCCTTAAGCAGACTTAAGACCTCCTTAAACTGTACCTATAAGTTCACACTTTCAAGTAAATAAAGAACTTGATGATCATATGTACCACATCAACTAATTTGAAGGCTTTGTAGATCACTTACATTTACTCTATAAAAATGGAAATGAGTTTGCACATAAGATGTTATAAAGCAAGGTCCTATAGACATTCTGGATCACTTTGTAGCCATTGTCAAGCCCCCAGCCTCCAGGTTGGGGGCCTTAGTTTGAAAACTATTCTTGCCATGGAAGAAACTGGACTAGGAAGACCTGCATTCAACTTTTGACTGTCGCTTCCAAGCCTAGGTGTTTAGTTCTCTAAGACAGGACTGCTTATATTATCCTTGTCTTAGAGATGACTGTAATTCTCAAAAGCCATCGTGTGTGCAGTGTCTCTGCAGACCGTGTAGGTACACAGGGTACCATTGGTTGATAGCTGTCTTGCTCAGATTTCTCTCTCCTCCATTATTTTTGTGGTATTCTACTAACTTTCCTTCAATGTGTCTTGTAAACCCCATTTAATTTTTCTACCAAGAATATTCTCCAATAACTCTGCTTTTGGATGGCTCCCGTAAAATGTTAATGAGGACAGCATAAGCCACGTTTTGGATGAGCAGGGCTTGGTTTCTAACTTTGTGTTTATTTACTAGATGTGTGACACCTTGCATTTCCTCTAAACTTCAGATTCCTCACCTTTAATATGGGAAAATAAATATTTCTTCCTCATCAGGTTATCCTAAGTATATAAAGCAAGTGGGAAAATATTTTGCAGACTGTGACACACAGACTTGTTAATTATACTTTACTTTAATAATTACTTGGGAAGTAAATGGGAGGCTTATCTCCATATTTGCCATTAAGGTTTAAAGTGCATTCGAAATACAAAAGAAAAAAGAAAAAAGAAAAAAAATAAAGTTATGTCCAGCACTTTTAGAGCAACTAGAAAGAAGATAATATAAAATTTTGTCCATAGGCTATTAAATAATGTTTGTTTATAAGTGTGTGTGAATATTTTGCAAATGTCAGAAAATATTGTACAATATTTTAACTTTCACCAAGTTGTGAGAATCAATGGGGTAAGTATTTTATAACATTTATGCTTAACAGCCCTAACTCAGATTCAAAGCAATTTATATTTGTTGAAAACCACTTTTCATAATTGTTTTAAGGAGATATGCCCACTCAAGATAGATAATGATAAATTGTAAAAAAATTTTGAGGTTTTTTTGATCATTTAATTTTCAGTATCTTGGTCAGAAAAGGATTGCTGTACTTAAAAATATTAGCATCATTTTCTTATGTGCTTGCTTAAAAAATAATACAATTGATAGATCTTTAAGGTTAACAAGTTGGTTTTACGCAATAGTTCCAAATTTGACATATTTATCTCTAAAAAAAACAGTATGAAAAAACATAGACATTTATTTTACGTGGAAATATTAAAGTTATTTCTGAGTGTTTTACATTTGTCTCATTTTAAAATCTGATCTTATCACCTTTAAAATCAAACTGTAGATCAGATTTTAAATACAGATACTACAGTGAAAGGGTATAACACTCATTAAATCTCAAGTTACTTGAGGATTTATGCTATTCTTTTTTTTTCCTCCCTGTCCTGGGGGACTGTTTTTATGTGAATCATTAGTATTCTTTCGAAAAGAATTATCCTCTTGGCCTATAATTATTTTTTAACCGGAGATTGAGTTCCCTTTCATCTTACTTTTTTATCTGAATACTCTTAGCAGAGAAGGTTCATGTATTTAAATTCCTTGCTCACTAATATGTCTTTCTGTGTTGCATTGAACACATTATGACTTACCTTGATATTTTTAGATTCATTATTTACATGTTTTTCCCAAGTGTGACTGAGCTCTGTTTGTTTTCACTCATTCCTCATAAAAAATTATTTTCTTGAGATCTGGCAGAATTGATGCTTTGCTGTGACATTGTGTTCCTTCTGTGAGACAGTAATATCTTTTGTGTCCAGAGGTGATCAATATTGTAAAGGTATTCCTTCTAGACCCTAACCATGGCTTTATAATAATAACAGGGCCTCTTGTTATGCATCTGTCCCTTTGAAACCTAATCCAGCACAGCCTCCAACCCCAAGATGAAGGCTGTACCAATTTCACAATACCTCCAAATCCTTTCCTGATTAGATTGCAAAGTGATTACCCTGGTTAGCACATATTCCCCTGTTTGGCTCTTTGCTCTGAGATAAATATAAAATAATTAATCTTCTTTGAACTGCATTTGCAATTTTGATATTTCTTCCACCTTTTATAAATGTGAATGTGGTAATATTCTTTTCAAAAATGTTGAATTGTTTTCTAGGCTCAGTTCTTTAGTTTGCTCCCTTGTGCATTTAACTCCCAACTGTCTAGTAACTGTGCAAGCTCTCCACTGACAAGTACCTTGGGTTTCAGACTGTATTTTTTTTATTTCATTTATTTATTTATTTGTATTAAATCATAGCTGTGTACATTAATGCAATCATGGGATACAATGTGCTGGTTTCATATATTCTGACTGTATTTTTAAAATACTTTCCATTAACCTATGCCATAAGTTTAGATAAATTGCTGGTGTTGAACTTACTGTGAATAATGTTCAAAAATTTTTAGTGTCTGAATAGCCAACCCTTATCCTTCTTAACAAATGCTGTGTGCAGACACTTTATACATGCATTGTCTCATTTTATTATTGTAAGTACCTGGGAAGAAGAAATTAATGCCAATTTACAGATTGGGAAAGTGAGAATCAGTAATTTTGTGATATGTTCAAAATTATAAATTGGCAGAACCACAATTCTTACCCAAGTTTATCTGATCTTGACAAAGTTCTTTGTAGGCTGCTTCTTGAGGTTAATCAAAAGTATTGAATAGACTGTAAAGTTACACTGTAGAAATCATACCCTACTCATTCTTCAGTCCCTTATAAAACCTAATATATATATATAGCCTTACAAAGAACAGCTCAATATCTGTTTGCAGAGTACATAGTTTCACATTTTTGGTTTTCTACTCTACAACAAGTATCACCATAGCTTTTGGAACCATTCTCAACCTACTCCCCATAATGCAGGGTTGCAAAAAAGGAGTTGAGAGGGCTGAAGAAGACCATTATTTCTTGACAAACCCCAAAAACATTGTAACTTTTGGTCTCTATTTTAGACCACAACCAGGTGTACTTCTCTACACAACTCCTAAAGATGCTGTCTCACATCTCATTTTTTCCAATAAGACTGTCAAACCCTTAAAGCTAAGAACTATTTCTTTTGTTTGCGTTCATCCTCTACCTACAATGCCCAGGACTCAGCCATACTGGTTGTAGGTGTTCAGTACAAGTGTAAATGCAGCTAGTGATTTCTGATTCTTATTCACAAATGTGTGAAGGACAGGATCTGATTTTCTGCAGCAGCAAAGGAAGTGATTTTGAAGAAGCCAGGTCCCAGTCATGTCTTCAAGAAATAGTATGTGTTCAATGCACAAGTCTTTACATCACGCACCAAAGGAAACAATGGTGAACAACACAGAGTTTGTAATCCACAATCCATAGGTAGGAAAATGGTTTTATTCTCAACCAGACCATGGTTGCTGCCACTTTTCATTGCTGTACTAATCTCGCTGCTGCCGTCCCTTTAGTATATCACATTTTCACTTTGCCTCCTTCCCTTCATTTTCTAATCCAGCATTTCTTTTTCAATACATCATTTTTATTAGAGATAAAATGCTAACAATCTATTCAATTTGAAAATAGCTTTTGCTCACATTTTCCACTTTCTTAATACTGGCCGAAGTTCCTTTCCTTCTCTTTATAAAAGGCCAGGACCACTTGGCCAGTTTAAGGGACCATCATAATCAACAGAATAACCAAAACTGCTATTGAAATTCACCAACCTGATAGCATTTTATAGGTGCCCTTGGTGGTCAGAGGCACGTTCCAAGCATTTTTAAGCTATTGGGATCAAGCCTAGAGTGCAAATCACAATCATTTCAACATCAAACATTAGCTGAGGAGCTCCATGCTAATATAAGCATGTTCTAGGGAACTGGTTGAAATTATTGTTGCTTAGGTGAGATTACTTAAAAAGGTTCCTTAAAGGACTTGGACCCAGCTGAATTATAAAGGGGAGCAGGAATGACCCATAGAGTGGTGTTATGAAAAACCCTGAGGCTGGGGGCAGGAGGAGACAAAAAGCTTGAGTTCTAGTCCCCGCTTCTTGGACAGCAATCTTGGGAAGCTGAATTTAATTCCCTTTGGCTCTATCATGATGCTTTCCAAAGTGACCTCTGTGAGCTTCTTGGCATTTCAGCCGACTTGGCTTGAGGTCATTTCACACTTATGAAGTTTTCTCACTTTAGAGACAAATCTAAACTTCCAAAACAAGTTAACTAAAAGAGAAGTTTACTATTCTTTAATCTTCACTGACATAACCGGTTATCTCATGGGGACAACATCATGGGATAATGGACCACGTCTGGAGAAATCCTGGGTTGTTGTGATTCAGGAATATTGCAGATGGCATAGAGGCTGCTAAATAACAACCCACAGGACAGCGACGCCAGGAAAGAATCATCCACTAACAGCCAAGGCCAAAAGATGACTTTAAAGGACAATTTTGTGTAGACAGAAGACAGATATATGCCATGTTCATGCTCCCAAAAGAAACATTTATTTAAAACAGCATAAGATAGCATCAAATTAACAAACTTTTAAAAAAATATTAAAACAATTTTGGCAAAGGTATGGTGAAATAGACATCTTATTCATTGGTTTGATTTTTCTAAAAGCAGCTTACCATATTTATTATACTCTTCAGATGATTATTCCTGTTGACTTAGTTGGTAATTTCAAGCTAGGACTATATCTTATGGAAATAATGCTAAATATGTGGGGAGGAGTACATGGGCCACTAAAAATATTTATTATAGCTTTACTAAGGAAAGTTAAAACTGAAGGCAATCTAAAGGAAGTGGCTAAATAAGTCCCACTAAAGGAATGTCACTTAGCTCTTCTCAATGGTCTTTGTTAGAACTTCTTATTAACATGGGAAATTATTGATGATGATACAGAAAGGAGCAGAGAAGCTAACTATAATATAGCATGATCACAACAAGGCAAAATAAACCAATGCATGAAAAGATCAAAGGACATGCAAAGCTCATCTATATGTTGATTTACAAAAGTTCTGATTGACACCTAACATTTCAAAATCACAACGTAGGTCACGTAAAATATACTTGGATACATCTTCATGATTGTGTTTTGTTGTGCATACCTTCTGAAATTTCTTTCACATATGTTATGCTTTCCTTAAAACCTAAGACAAAGAGTTTTCTTTGTCATATTAAGGAGTGGTTGTATGTTATATGAGACCACTAAACAATCAGGCATACTCTCATGCACTATTGATGGGACTGTAAATTGATATGGCCTGAGTTTCTTCAACACAACAATCTCACATTATTCCAGAGACACGCACATCTAAGCAACCCAGCCTGTACAAAAAGGTTTATTATACCATAGTTTGGATAAGGAAACACTGGAAGCAAAGTCCTAAAAAAGGGGGAATAATAAGACAAATAATCCTACCATGCATTAAATAAACTTTTTATAAGTAGAATCTATTTACATGTTAACTTTGTTACAAAGGTAATAAGTGCTTTTCAAAAAGCAATTGGCAGCGAAGTATTCTACACCACCAGCTATAGCAGTGTTGTGATGCTCAAGGTAGTTCAAATATCTGTTGAAATCAAGTAGGGTTTTTGGAACTGAAATTTCATAGGTTCTTATGTATGTTTATTTTGTTTAATAGAATTAATAAATATAAACACATTTAGACACTGAAGGAAAAGGACCAGCCTAACTAGGTTAGCCATAGAAGGCCACTTTAGCATGTCCAAAAATTCATGGGATTAAATTTCATCTGTTTTAGTCACAACTAATTATGGTAGTCCCTGGCCTAGATAAGCTTCCCTGTTACTGGAAATTCATGTTTCTCAAGAGAAAACCTGCCGTATTTAAACCATTTCATTTATTAGTGTTTCTTCTTCATCTTTCTTCACCTCTGTTTTGAAAGTTTATCTCTTGCAAGCAATTTTAAAGTTGCAAGCCAAGTTCCTTGCTTATCTTCTTTCGTTGAAAGAAAAAAAGGAGTACCATCAGGTTGGGCCATTTGAGGTTATATTTGGCAGCCTTTCTTGCCCTGTGTATACTCCCCAAATAACAACTAAATAGCTAGCCACTACGCCTCCTTCTTCCTCCTTGCTACTACTAAGCAGTGGTTCACACTCAGTCTCTGCTTTTCATCACTCCTGATATCCTGATATCCCTGCCCCAGGTCCTTTTCAACTATCTATTTCTTATATTAACTTCCTGTGGAACAGACCACATAAATTCCACACCCACTCCTTATTCAGCAAGAAAAGCTTAACCCTTGCATTCCTGGAAAGTAGAAGCCATCTGACTTGAGCACTGTCAATTTTGTTCTTCAAAACAAGGAACCCCTTAGAATTTCTTGAAATTTTCTGTCCCAGGTAAGGCCTTCTCCATACACTCCCAATGCCAATTTCTCTGGCTTCTTTCAGTACAGTCCTCCTCTACGAGACTCTGTACCTCACCTCCTCCTGCCTGGACCCATCATTTGAGACAATAACCACATTTCTGCAATACCTTCCATCTCTCTCTCTTTGCTCACAGATGGCTTATAATTTACATATTCAGCGGCCTCTTATTTTCCAAGTGAGAACAACCAAAAACGAAAACAAAATTTACCTCCCTTGAATTTACTTCACCTAAAGTTATTATCTTCTTTTGCTCTTCCCTTGGTCAACATTTATTTAACTAATATTTTAAGAGATTATTTCCACACAATACCCTGCTATATAGCTAGTTAGAGTGGAACTAAGCATATAAAATTACATGAGATACAATCTCTGGCTTAAAATATCAAAGCTTCTTTTTGGTTCTTATCCTCTTTGACCTTTCTTATTTTAGAGATTGTTAATAAATGAAAAAATATTTTAATATGTATGATCAAAATTAATGCTCACAAAAACGTTATAAATATTCCACCCCAACCTCAAATCCCCACCCTCATTTACCGGATGAGGCTCAGGAAGAGTAAATGACTTAGCCAAGGTCACCCAGAAAAGGCATCAGCCTGAGCTCGTTCCCATATTTTCAGACTCCAAAGCCTCCACACTTCTTCCCTGACCTCAGATGCCTTCCACGGCTAACTAAATGAATGACTGGATGCATCTATATTAATCACCCATCCATACAGAATGCAGAATATCTGAAAGCATTTTTCTTTCTTTCACTTAATCTGACAGCATTTCATGCAGCACTAAGCATAGGATTACTGCGCAGTAATTGCTGCTCTCTGGATTTCAAGACAAAATCCATGCCAACCTTAGGCACCTGGATGGTGCCATGGAACCTAGTTGTGCTTAAAAGGTTTCGTCAGTATTCCTGTCACAAAAGTACTGTACATATGAACCAGTTTTATAACTAGGATCTTTGGGTGCCTGAATAACTCATGAGCCTTAATCTGAAGAGCAGATGAACTCTCATTTCATTGTATACCATTACTAGGGGGAATGTTTTGGTGACATTTAAATTTACAAATAATTACCTTCAGTCAAGTATTTTTGAGTAACCAAAGGAATTGGAAAATCTTAAATATCCAAACTAAATTCACTGCTTAGCTTTATAACCTTTAATTAATGGATTAATTCCCATCTCGTTATATAGTAATCATTTTGAAACTCTTATGATTCTGACATCATCTAAATGTCTAAATTGGTGATGCTTTACCACTTTCTTCCTTTCATATAAATATCATAAAATCAGGCTATCTGGAATTGCTGCCTTGTCTAATTTATTTGCAGGTACCCTCTCTTTTTTTTTTTTTTTAACTGCCTACATCTGTTGTCTCAGGAAAATTGTTGTCTGAAAAAGGTACCTCTCCACCTGCTTTTTCTAAAGTAAAAGGCATAAACACATCTGGGTTTTTATCTTCAATCTCTCGCTTATAATCCTAATTAGTCTAGTCATTTACTTTCATTTGCTGCCATCCTATTTGAACATTTTACTGCCATTTGAAGTGTTTTCTGAAACTTGCTGCTTATTGTCTTTCTCTACTCTAATATGTAATTTTTCCTTAATTTGGCTTGTTTACATAGCTTTCTTCCTTCTTCACAATTTCTGCATAAATGGATATTTTTAAATCTCTTCCATATGCCTGCATAACTTGTTTCAGATCTCTGTTAGGCATTTATTTGTGTAAACAGTAAATGCTATCTTTTTCTTTCTTTTTTACTTCCTTGGATAACCACCTCCTTTCTGTTCTACTTTTGAAGAGTTTATTATTAAAGTGAGCAAAATCTCTATGTTTACAATCAGTCCATAAAACAAACTTTCACTTCCTGGATATCCACTGAGTGCACAACACTGTGTTAAGCTACAGGATGGGTAAGGCAAGTGGAAGTAACACCATGAAAACAGCACGTAACACAGGAGTTCTCAGATTCAGGAAAATCTGCAAAGTAGCAGACAAAGATCAGAATTCAAGAAGATTACATAAATACAGCAAGCAGGTTTATACTGATTATCTGTGAATTCTGAGGGAATAAGCAGTGATGAGTTGAATTCATCAAGGAAGGCTCTCAAGCTTGATGCTCAGGGAAGTATTTGGGGTGTCCTGGTGAAAGTACTCCAGCTACAATGGAATGGCACAAAAGTAGAAATAAGCAACTTGTCCAGACAATATATAATTTACTGAATTTTACAATAGCCAAATTTATTTATCTTCTCAACATTAGTACTTTTGTATTATGTTTAAGAAATAGTTCTGCAACGGAGGTTAGAAAAGTTTTCACCTGTATTTTCTTCTAAAAGATTCCAAGTTTAGCTGTTGACATATAACCATCTCTAGTAGTGTTGGTGGTCATATTTTTTCCTAGTTCAACTTACTCAGTGGTTTCTCCTTTCCTCAGTGATCTACTATATCCCTGCTGATAAACCAAAAGTTGCATAAAATCCAGTTCAGGTTCTCTATTCTGGTCCATTGGTCAATTAAAAAAAGTAATGTCCCTGACCACTGACACTTTTAAGAATTGCCTTAATTATGTGCATAGTAGCTTTATAGCCTATTATTATATTTGGTACAATATTAAATCTATAGATCAATTTCAACATGTTAGGTAGGTAGATGGATGGGTCTTGAATAGACCAGTAATGATAGTTTCCATGAACACAGGATTTTGAGTAATCTAATTCTATATAATTGACTTCCAAAGGTTTCAGTGGATGGAAAGTAAAAGCGATGTTGCTGAGCACATACTTGGTAAATGTTACGTTTTAGATTATATAATAACACTGAGGAAAACAGTAAACAAGAAATCCGTACCAGCCAAATCAAAATTAGACAATTCAACTATTAGTTTGAATAAGCCACAATTCTGGGGGGGAAAAAAAGCCTGTTACCTACCTTGTAGCCTACATTCTTTGAGGGGCTGGACTGTGCTCACCCAGCTTCTAAAACAATGTGTGGCCAATAGTAGCTACTCAAAAAATATTTGAGCACCAAATGAATAAACAAATGAACAACTGTTAGGAAGCATCATGAACAAAGTACATATTTTTTTATTTTTTTGCTTGGTGTAGTTTTGGTGTAGTTCTATTTTATACACTGGCATTCTTGAGTTGGGGGGAAGTCTGCATGTACAATTCTATGCAGCTAATCTAATTATACTCTTGCATTGCCATGCAATGGAATTAGTGATCAATGGCTTTTATCAACAGTCCAGAGGAAGGGACACACTGTACTGCATCCTGGGAGGAGCTATGAAGGTGATACGTGGGTCCTGGCACAGTGGCTCACACCTAAAATCCTAGAACTCTGGGAGACCAAGGCAGGAGGATCACTTCAGCTCAGGAGTTCAAGACCAGCCTGAGCAAGATTGAGATCCTATCTATACTAAAAATAAAAAAATATAGCCAGGCATTATGGCACATGCTTGTAGTCCCAGCTACTCAGGAGGCTGAGGCAGGTGGATCTTTTGAGCCGAGGAGTAGAGGTTGCTGTGAGCTAGGCTGAGGCCTCACCAGTTTACCCAGGACCACAATGTGAGACTTTGTCAAAAGGAAAAAGAAAAAAAAAGAGAAGGAAAGGAAGGAAGCAAAGCGCGAGAGACGAAAGGGAGTCATGAATCAAGCAGGCAGGGCCCCTGTAGTTCTTGTCTTCATTCAAGCAGAGGATACAATACAAACCAAAAAGAAAATGTCAGTACATTTAGAACAATAGGTATAAATTAACTCAGGGCACACTGTGTGCATTTCTACTGAGAGGGTGTGAGCAAAACACCAGGCACCTGCCCCTTTGGAAGGTGAGAGGCACTGGAACTCCGTGAGAACTTTCTCATAGTGGCGAAGGAGTTATTATGGCTTCTTACTGTTTTTCAAACTGTGGTCAAAATCCATTGAAGAGCCATGATTAACACAAATTTAAGTAGATAATATCACATTATCTGTATCTATCTATACAGACAAATAAATAAAATGGATTTTTATTTTATCTCTAATTTATAGATAGATTGTATTATACATTTAGTTACTACCTACATATAAATAGGAGATAATAGTTTCACAGAATCAAAAGCAGAGTGCATGTGTGGTATATACTAAAAATAAGAGATAAGTGTCAAAAGTTCAATAAACTTTTATTTCAGTTACTTACATGGTTTTGTAAATGCAGGTGTATACTAGACTGTAATAGAAACCATATTTCTTACTGTGGTCCAACACGCATGAAAACCACAGGAAACAGAGAAACATAAGCGATTTTGTGGCCAAGTACAAAGGCCAGTAAAAGAACAGCTCCCCTGCCTCTTTCTGTCCTGCACACACAGTGATAACTCCTCAAGTCCAGGCTGTAGGACAGGCTTATACTTTGTTGCCTTGACTTATCACAGGCAGCAATCTTTGTTTAAAATAACTTCCTGGCTCGGCGCCTGTGGCTCAACGGGCTAAGGCCCCAGCCATGTACACCTGAGCTGGCGGGTTCGAATCCAGCCCTGGCCTGCCAAACAACAATGACGTCTGCAACCAAAAAATGGCCGGGCGTTGTGGCGGGCACCTGTAGTCCCAGCTACTTGGGAGGCGGAGGCAGGAGACTCGCTTGAGCCCAGGAATTGGAGGTTGCTGTGAGCTGTGATGCCTCAGCACTCTATCCAGGGTGACAGCTTGAGGCTGTCTCATTAAAAAAAAGAAAGAAATCGATAACCTACAAGGGGAAGAATATGAGAATAACTGCAGATCTCTCTGATCAAACCTTTCAAGCTAGAAGAGAATGGTCATCGACTTTTAATATCCTAAAATAAAATAACTTTCAACCCAGGATCCTGTATCCAGCCAAACTGAGTTTCATTTATGACGGATAAATTAAATACTTTAATGACATCCACATGTCAAAGAAATTTACTATAACCAAACCAGCTCTCCATGATATTCTCAGACCTATCTGCCATAATGAGCAGCGTAATCCTCCAACACAAAAGTAAACTCATCCAGAAACTTTTATCAAATTCCAACTACCACAGCAATGAAAGGATTAAAAATGTCCTTTAGATTTTCTAAAGATTTATCAATATTTTCAATTAATGTGAATGGTTTAAATTGTCCTCTAAAGAGGCATAGGTTGGCTGACTGGATACAAAAACTCAGGCCAGATATCTGCTACATACAAGAATCTCATCTTACCTTAAAAAAAAAAAAAAATTTAGACTCAAGGTGAAGGGATGGTCATCTATATTCCAGGCAAATGGAAAACAGAAAAAAGCAGGGGTTGCAATCTTATTTGCAGGTACAATAGGCTTTAAAGCAACCAAAGTAAGGAAGGATACAGATGGACATTTCATATTTGTTAAAGGTAATACTCAATATGATGAGATTTCAATTATTAATATTTATGCACCCAACCAGAATGCACCTCAATTTATAAGAAAAACTCTAATAGACATGAGTAACTTGATTTCTTCCAGCTCCATAGTAGTTGGAG